>JAWZYT010002486.1:52500-56399 GCA_034508575.1 Petrolisthes manimaculis | reverse complement strand
AACTTAAAGGAAAACAATCTAATGTACTGGTTTAAAGAATATTATTATACAAAGAAAAACAATTGTGAACGGTGAATTAAGATTTTTAGTAAAATATTCAATTAAGTAAGTGATGTAACTTACCTTAGGGCTGGTAGATTTGCGTGTTTGGTTTCATTTTCATGTAAATAAAGAAATTCCTTATACCGGTACACATAACACACACACACACACATATATAATATATATATATATATATATATATATATATATATATATATATATATATATAATATATATATATATATATATAAAGAATTCCTTTGTTTACATCAAACTGAAAACAAACCTGCAAATCTACCAGTTTTAGGCTTCTTTGGTTTCAGTCTAAATAAATGCTTGAAACATAAAGGAATATTAGGGAGATACATACAGAGATGAACAAAAAGTTTAGAGAGAATGGGGTCCAGCAGTCTTTCCGTCTCACTTTAATTTCCCACTCTTTTCTTCTTGTAGTGTCTCTGGGAAACCTGTGTAATATGTTTCCTTGTGGTGTGTGGTTGGAACCCCCCCAGGCCCCAGGCTACACAGTACACCATATTATAAACAAAAATATGTGCTTAGAAGGGAATATGGTCGTTAAAATGGTCGTGTTCACCTTCAATATGTGTACTTTCTTAAGGCAGCCAGGGTATTAGCAGGTGAGGTGTCGCTACAATTATACAATATGGCGCCCATATGTCAGGTGACCTGTCCTACCCTGTCCTCGGCCAATCACAGGCCACCGCGAGGATTATAGGTCTGAAATGAGTTGTCCAACTCTTCTATTCTACGGCTCTGGGTTTAGGGGGCGAACTTGAGGGGGGGGCGATAGTTGAAGTGGAAGTGTTAGTGGTAGTGGGGGGTAGGGGGGTCTTAGAGGTGGTAGAGGTGGTTGTGTGTGTGGGGGGGGGGTTTAAGAGGTGGTTGTGTGTGTGTGTGGAGGGGTTAGAGGTGGTTGTGTGTGTGTGTGTGGGGGGTGATAGTTGAGGTGGTAGTTAGTGGGGAGGGGGGGGTCTTGGTGGGGGGGTTGTGGTGTGAGTGAGTGGTAGTGGTGGGGGTTGGGTGAGTGGAATATTTAGGGGGGAGTGGAGGGGGGGAACTCTGGTGACGGTAATAAGTAAACAATTGTATGACTACTGAATCCAACGATAACAACAACAACGACGACAACCAACAACAACAACAACAACAACGACGACGACAACAACAACAACAACAACGACGACGACAACAACAACAACAACGACCGACGACGACAACAACAACAACGTACAGTCACAACCCATAATGAGTATCCAGGTGTTGTTGTTGTTGTTGTTGTTGAAGTTTGGAATCATCTTACATATATACATACATACAAACAAGTGAAATCAATTACATACAATAGCTTATCCTGTCTGTCCCATACATACATACATACATACATACATACAATACATAAATACATACATACATACATAAATACATACATACATGCTTGCTGGACCTCGTTTTAATTAACCTAATATGTGAAATTTGAAGGCTACTGATTCCTCCAAACTATACCAGGAAACAACAGAACCCATACATAATATGAAATTCTACAGGGGGGGTGTTTTATAGCTGATTTTGGAGGCCTACATTGACTCCAAATTGACCCCCCCCCCAAAAAAAAAAAAAAAAAAAAACTTCCCTCACTACTCCATCATGGGACTAATTGGGGATATATGAAAGGGATAATTATTTGTGGATATTTTATTTGAATATTTTATTTGGGGATATTTTATTTGGGGATATATTATTTGGGAAGATTTTATTTAGGATATTTGAAAGGGATATTGTATTTGGGGATATTTGAAACGGATATTGTATTTAGGAATATTTGAAAGGGATATTGTATTTGGGGATAATTGAAAGGGATATTGTATTTGGGGATATATTATTTGGGGATATTTTATTTAGGGATATTTGAAGGGTATATTTTCTTGTGGATATAATGAAGCACATCTGGATATTCACTTGTTATGGTTTGTGAGTATATATATATAAGAGAGTGGTGGTGTGAAAGTCTTGTCATTCACCCCCTACCAAATACACTTATAATACCGGTTTATATATATATATATATATAAAAAAAAATATATATTCTAGGAAATTCAATAAGGGAGCGGGGCACATTAATTTTATCCCCCTCCTCCCCCCCACCCCACCCCACCACCCTCTTCGGTTACAATACTAAGAAGGATGTATGTAGCACTGTACTGTAACCAAGCTATAGTAACCTCTTCTCTTATCTCTTATTATTATCCTCTCATGTTGGTGTCGTGTTCATGAAGCAACAAAATACGTCTTGTATTATTATATGTACAGACATAAAAAAAAAACAGCTGAGAAATTCAATGAAGGAGCAGGAAAAAATAATGATAGTAGAATTTAGGGTGTAGAAGTGAAATTAAACTAAACTAAAAACTTCTTCCCCCTTCTCTTCTTCATTAAGGCCCCTGTGATCGTGAATAAAAATTGGAGGCTTCTGATTCCTCTAGACTGTGCCACGAAAAAAGGTCTATGTACATAAGTTGTGTTTCGTGGCAATATTTGAAGGACTCCCTAACCTCCAATTTTCTGACTACAACACACAGGGGTCCTTAAGTGACAAAACACATCTTGTATTATTATATTTACAAGAAAAAAAAAACAGCTGAGAAATTCAATGAAGGAGCAGAAAAAATAATGATAGTAGAATAATTAAGGGTGTAGAAGTGAAATTAAACCAAACTAAAAACCTCTTCCTCCTTCTCTTCTTCATTAAGTGACAAAACACATCTTGTATTATTATATTTGACAGAAAAATATTAACTGTTAAGAAATTCAATGAGGGAGCAGAAAAAAATAATTATAGAAGAATTAAAGTTGTAGAAGTGATACCAAACCAAACTAAAAAACTCTTCCCTTCTTTTCTTCATCTTGTATTATTATATGTACAGAAAAAAAAAAAGCAGCTGAGAAATTGAATGAAGGAGTAGAAAAAAAAAATTACAGTAAATGTGTAAAGTGAAATCAATCCAAACTAAAAACTTCTTCCCTTCTCTAGTTTCTTATCACTTGTTGGTGCCGTGTTTATGAAGCAAAGAAAAAAACCCTAATAAATTCAATGAGGAAGCCATACAAAAAACATTACAAACGAAGAAAGATGGGTGGGTACAAAGTGAAATCAAACCAAACTAAAAACCTCTTCTCTCTTCCCTTCTCTCTTTTATTATCACTTGTTGGTCCGTGTTTATGAAGCAAAAATAAAAACTTAGAAATTCAATAAGGAAGCAGGAAAATAAATTGACAAGAGAAAGATATAAGGGTGTAGAAGTGAAATCAAATCAAACTAAAAAAAAAACTCTTCCCACTTCTCTTTTATTCTCTTCTCTTGTTAGTGCCGTGTTTATTAAGCAAAAAAAAAAAAAACGAAGAAATTCAATGAGGAAGCACGAAAAAAAAAAAAAAATACAGAAAAAAGATGTAAGGGTATAACAGTGAAATCAAACCAAACTAAAAAACCACTTATCTCTTTCCACTTCTCTCGTTTCTCCTCTCCACTCTTCGCTTCTCCCTTCTCTTCTCTCATTCTCTCCATCTCTTCCCCCTTCTCTTCTCTCCTTCTCCTCCCCCTTCTCCTCTCCTCCCCCTTCTCTCATTCTCTCCCACTTCTCTTCTCCTCCCCCTCCCTTCTCTCATTCTCTCCCCCTTCTCTTCTTCCTTCTCTTCTCCTTCTCTTTGGTGCCGTGTTCACAAAGCAATAAAACACCTGGAACACCTGTAATCAACCTGCCTCCCTACCACGCCACGCCACGGAGGCAGGCAACAGTTTATTGTCGCTAAAACACATAGGTATGAACCGCGCAATTGGG
>JAWZYT010002486.1:45000-47500 GCA_034508575.1 Petrolisthes manimaculis | reverse complement strand
TCTGATCCCCTAACCTCTTCTTCCGTCTCTACTCTCCACTTATGCTTCCCTTCTCTACTTATATCCACTCCTTCCCTCAATTTCTATCTTCTCATTCCTCCCTCACCTTCCTTCCTTCTTTCTTTTTCCACCCCTTCTCCACTTTTCCCTTCTCCACTCTTTCTTTCTCCTTCCTTCCTCTCTCTCTCTCCTATTTTCTCACGATTTTTCTCTGCCTTTCTCATTTCCTTTCTCCCCCTCGTTCCTCTTCCTCTCCATACCCCCCTTCACTCTCCCCTTCCACCCCCAATTGTCCCCCATCCCCCCTTCACTCTCCCCTTCCTCTGTCATGCACCCTATTTCCACTTCCAACACTCTCTCCCTTCCCCTTCCACCCCCAATTGTCCCCCCTTCCACCCCTTCCACCAGCCCCTCTCTCTACCTTCCCCCACCCCCCTCCCCCCCCTTTTCTGTCCGTCCCAGCCCCCACACACTCGTACAAGGTGACGTGTGACTCCCTATAATTTGGTGTGTGAACGAGGAGGCTACAGGGAATGCATAAGTCACTTCCTCAAATATATGAATTAGTTTGGTGAACAATGGTTTGAGGAGTATTAGAGAGAGATAGAGAGAGGGATATTGAAGAGGGAAGTGTGAGGAGAGGATGTGTGTGTGTGTGTGTGTGTGTGTGTGTGTGTGTGTGTGTGTGTGTGTGTGTGTGTGTGATGAAAGTAAAGAAGAATATGAGGTAAAGAGTGAGGGAAGGTATTGAAATGGTAAGTGCTATCAGAGAAACGAGAGAGAGAGAGAGAGAGAGAGAGAGAGAGAGAGAGAGAGAGAGAGAGAGAGAGAGAGAGGAAGTTGGTAGGTAAACGGTGTGGTAGAGAGGGAGAGGGAGAGGGAGGGAGGAAGGAGGGAGGTAGCAAAAATGGGAGAGAGGGAGGAAGTTGGTAGGTAAACGAGAGAGAGAGAGAGAGAGGTAATGAAGTGGGGTGTGTGTGTGTGTGTGTGTGTGTGTGTGTGTGTGTGTGTGTGTGTGTGTGTGTGTGTGTGTGTGTGAGAGAGATTGGAAAGGTACTGGGTAAGAAAGTTTTAGTGAGTAGGTTATAGGTAGGTAGGTAAACAAGGAGGGAGGGAGGTAAGAAAGGAGGTTGGTAGGTAAGTAAGAAGGAAAGTGAGGGAGGGTTAAAGGATGGAAGGTATGTGGGTTGGTTGGTTGGTAGGTAGAAAGAAAGGATTTATTTTTATTGATGGATATTAGGCTTGGCAACATGGAGGTCCTATAGCACCAGAAAAAGGTGATAGAGAGGTGTGACAGCAAGCAGGAAGGAAATAAAAAGAAAATAGGGACAGTTGAAGAACTGAAAAATGGGAACTATTTAGTCTGGTCTCTCACTAGCGACCTTCCTAGCATGGGAAACTCTCTCTCCCTGAACTAGGGGCAGAGCAGGGGCCGGAGCCCCCTCTAGTCTAGCTCACCAGGTCTCAGAGACACACAAGCCCACCACCACGTCAAGGTGGTTCCCGTTAGGGATAGAAAGAAAGGAAGGAAGGTAGGTGGGCAAGAAGGTAGGTAAGTAAGTACGTAGGAAGAAATGAAGGTAGGTAAGTAGGTAGGAAAAATAAAATAAATCAAAATATATGAAGAAGTATTACAGGTACAGCCTAATGTACTTAACGTGTGATGATAATAAAAAAAAAAAAAAAAAAATGATAATAATAATAATAATAATAATAATGTGTTAGTTAATTTGGATGCCTATTGATTCAACCCAACATATACCCGGAAACAGACGTCTTCAAGGGTAACAATAGGAAGTCTTGTTTCGTGGCATAGTTTGGAGGAATCAGAGAACCACCAATAACAACAACAACAAACATATCTACCCTTAGGCTAAACGTGTGATATCATGTGTTAGTTTATTTAGAGGTCTATTGATTCCCCCAAACTATACCGGGAAACAGACGCCTTCAATGGTACAGTATTTATAATAGGAAGTCTTATTTGGTGGTATAGTTTGGAGGACAAATGTGCACTTCTCCACTTAGTCCAACCCTGTATATAAAAAGAGAGAGAGAATATGCCGTTCACCCTCTTAATGTTGTGTGTGTGTATGTGTGTGTGTGTGTGTGTGTGTGTGTGTGTGTGTGTGTGTTACAGTTCACCCTCTTAACGTCGTGTGGTGTGTGTGTGTGTGTGTGTGTGTGTGTATTTATAAGGTGTATGAGGGGTGGGAAGTGACATATGCCTTACAGGAGATAATTTTAGTTGTGGTGTTCACGAGGAAAGGGGAGGGAAGGGTGGGAAGGAGGAAATAGTAGGAGAGGGAGTGGAGGGGAGGAAGGGGAGGAGAGGGAGGAAGGGGGGAAGGAGAGGGAGGGGAGGAGGAAATAGTAAAGGATGGAAGGAAGGAGGGGAGAGAGGAAATGGGGGGTAAATGAAGGAGAGAGAGAGAGAGAGAGAGAGAGAGAGAGAGAGAGAGAGAGAGAGAGAATATGACCGTGTTAGGTAAGGGACTGG
>JAWZYT010002486.1:0-40000 GCA_034508575.1 Petrolisthes manimaculis | reverse complement strand
TTTTTTACACACACACACACACACACACACACAGACATCTATATGGAAGGAGCTGGTTTTTACACACACACACACACACACATATACAGAAGGAGCTGGTCTTATGGCATAGTCAGGAGGAATCAGAAGCCTCCAATTTTCATACACGATTAAAATGTAGGGTTCTTAAGGGTGAAAGTAGAGTGTTGGTGGTAAATCTGGAGCAACTGATTCCTCCAAACTATTCCAAGCAACAACAGAACACCATTAATTTTGCTCATCTGGTCTTGTTGTTTCCTGGCATACTTTGGAGGAATCAAGACACTCCAATGTACCAAAAAATAATTATATACCACCTTGAAGGAGATAGTAGTGTTGGTAAATCTGGAGCAACTGATTCCTCCAAACTATTCCAAGCAACAACAACAGAACATCATCATTCGTTTGTTACTTTTGTTAATCTTGTAGTGTTCTGTTTCGTGGTTTACTTTGGAGAAATCAAAGTGTTCTAATTATCCAAAAGTATATTATTACCCTTTAGCCTAATTTGTGGTAACATGAATTATGATAGTCAGACTGACGTCTTTGCACATGTGGCAGGGGACCAGAGATGTGTGTGTGTGTGTGTAATTGAGACGTATGTGTGTGAGTGTGTGTGTGTGTGATGGAGACGCATATGTGTGTGAGATGGAGACGTGTGTGTGAGTGTGTTTGTAATGTAGACGTATATGAGTGTGTGTGTGTGTAATGTAGACGTATATATATGTGTGTGTGTGTGTATGTGTGTTTGTAATGTAGACGTATATGTGTGTGTGTGTAATGGAGACGTATGTGTGTGATGAAGACGCATATGTGTGTGTGTGTGTGTGTGTGAGAGAGAGAGATAGAGACACCAACCTGTAATTATTTCCCCCTTCATTCTAGCCAATAAAATGAAAGTCATATTAATTAAGGTGAGATTCATTCGTTGGTGAATAATTTGTTTTAAAGTTCTCTGATTCCTCTAAAGTTCTAAACTATATATGTCAACAACAACAAACAGATCCCCTATTAGTACTACTGCATAGGTATAGAAGGAATGGGTATCCCTTCAAATTACCACCAAAAAATCTCCTCAAAAGAAAGCAAAAATGGTTGGTGGTAAGGAGGTAGGGGCCTAATGTGATGTAAACAGGGTACAAGGATAATGCTAGGCTATGGAATAAACCCTCGTATAGGTGTAAGGGAGGACGAGACAACAAAGGAGAGGAAGGATGAACTGAACTACAAGCACAAAGGAAAATAGGTAAGGTATAGGAAGAGGTTCACAGTATAGAAAGAAGAGAGGAAAAGGGATCAGAAGCCTCCAATTAACATGTAAGGTCCTTTAAATCTGGAGCAACTGATTCCTCCAAACTATTCCAAGCAATAACAGAACAACATCATTATTTGTGCTCATCTGGTCCTGTTTCCTAGCATACTTTGGAGGAATCAAGGCACTCCGATGTACCAAAAAATAATTATAGACCACAATCTGGGGTCCGAAGTGGTATCAAAAACCTTAGCCAAACCCACGTCCCTGCAGGCCAAACATGTATAGCTTTACCCCCACAATAGCAGTCGGTGATAAGTGCCGTTGTGGTTGTGGTGACATTTGTTTTTAGTTAATAGAGACAAGAATGGTGGTTAATAGTGAAAGTGATAAGTAGTGGTAGTAGTGAGAACAATGGTGACGTGTGACAAGTAGTGGTAGTAGGCTAGTGGGAATGGTAGTTAAGTAGTTGTAGTAGTGGTGACAATGGCAGTTAAAGTTATAGGTAGTGGTGACAACGGTAGTTAAAGTGATAGGTAGTGGTAACAATGGTAGTTACAAATAAACAAATAGTGACAATGAAAAGTAGTGGGAATGGTAGTTAAGTAGTTATAGTGATGACAATGGTAGTTAAAGTATAAAGTAGTGATAAAAATGGTATACTTAAAGTTAATAGTGACAGTAATAGAAGTAAGAACAATGGTAGTTACAAATAGTGATAATGATAAGTAGTAGTAGTAGCGAGAACAATGGTATATAGCCTAGTAGTTAATGTGAGTAGGGTCTAGTGGTGATATGAGCAATAAGCCAGTGGTATGTTAGTGATAGTGTTGTTGAGAGCAGCCAGCCAGCCAGCCAGCCAACAGATGCAACAACCCACCAACCACCAACAACCATCCAAGCACCCTGATCAAGTTCCTTTAAAACGTACCCGACAAGGAGATAGGCAAGGCAAGGCAAGGCAAGCCAAGCCGGCAAGCTGATGGTGGTGGTGGTGGCTTGCTGCTGCTTGGCTTATGGCTTTGCATTATAAGGAGTAAATTTTAGGGGAGATTCTTTTGAAGGAGGTAAATATAAGGTTTTGTTTGTTTTTTTTTGGGTGGGGGGGGTGTAAATCAAGAGGAGATTTTCTAGGGGTTAACTTAAGGGATTTGAGGAGGGCTAACTTAATTAAGGGAAGATTATTTTAGCGGGGAGATTCTTTAAGGGGTAAATTATTTTGGGGTAAATTAAGAGGAAATTCTTTTTGGGGTAAATTAAGGGGAAATTCTTTTTGGGGTAAATTATGGGGAGATTCTTTTGAGGGGGTAAATTAATATAAGATTCTTTGTGGTACTTTTAGGGGATTTTTTTTTTTTTTTTGGGGGGGGGGTAAATAATTCCTCCAAACTATACCACGAAACAAATCCCCCATTAGGCTAACGGGATGGTCTACTTTGGGTTCATGATTAGAGCGTCTTGATTCCTCCAAAATATGCTAGGAAACAGACCCAGATGGAAGAAAAATAATGGCCTCCTGTTGCCTGGAATAATTATGGAGGAATCATATGCAGTTACTCCAGATTTACCAACACATATTTTCCCCCATAAACCTAAATAAATAACCTACTTTCATCTATTCTATCAGAGAAAACCTACAGAGATGACAAATAGAGAGGGATAGCCAGAACGAAGGAAAATGAAAAAGGTGGGAAGAGTTGAAAAAAAGGAGAGGGATGGAATGGCTCAGGTCCGAAGGGGTGTTCAAATCCTCACGAGGGTCGTATGTTTGTTGTGGGCATTATGGACTCTTACTAAATTATAAACACTTCCACAAAACTGATCCCCTACTCATAATAATAATAATAATAGCCTAGCACTGGGGTAGGATAAGCTAGCGGCAGTCAAGCCTAATCTTGGTTCCTGGTATAGCCTAGTGTGGAGGAATAAAAAAAAATGGAAAAAAAAGAAAGACCCTTCATGTATATCCTATAAACTGCTTCCTTCCCTTCCCCTCCCTCCACCACAACCTTTCCCCCCCACAACACTACCACCCTTCCCTTCCCCTCCCCCCCACAACACTACCACCCTTCCCTTCCCCTCCCCCCCCACACCACCACCCTACCCCTCCCCCCCACACTACAACCATCACCCTGTCCACATAACACGTAAGCCCCACACACACAGGACAGGACAGAAGGAAGTTTCCCAACCCCGTGAGAACCACTTTCCTGTTTTTTGTGGCGTTAGTGAGTCGCTTTTCCCACCCCACTTGTCAAAATGGGGAATATCCGGCGCCAGTATGTAGTGTGCGTGTTTTCATATATATGTAGATCGTGGGGAAATTGCACCAAATCCCTTGTAAGCAATATCATTTTAGATACGGTACGTCTCGAATACATTCCAGTGTTTTTAAGATGTAGATAACTACCTACCTGTGTAAAAATATTGTATTGGATTGCATTACATTTAGCGAAAAAGTCATGTAATATTGAGGAAACCGGGCTATTTTCTTTTGATTACAGAAAAGTACAAGAGGAAGTACTGTGTGGCTCGCTCGCTCTACTGTGTAATCTTGTTTGTATAGAGATGATCACCAGCTATACTTCAAAAGGCAACACACACGCGCACACACACCACTGCTTGAATTTATTAGCTGTCTACCTCAAAAAAATATATAGCCCTAACACTACCTAAGCACCTCAATGTATGCTTCCACACATCTCAGCAGTCAGTCCACACCTCACATCTCATCAGTCTTCCCTACCAACCACACTACAGGCAACACATCGTAACCAGTTTTGTTTATTTCACGCCTCCCTAACTCACACCCCTTGTACACCACCGCATACATATTCCCACACATTACCAAACATCAGTCTTTCTGTCCACCTCACACATATCCACACAACGATATCCTTTCCTTGCCTTATATTTGATGAGACCATGTAGGCTTACTATACTGTATGTATGTATGCATGTACTTGTAGTGTCCCCACCTCCCCCATGTAGCAGACGTCAATGTGGAGTTGCCTCGACTTTTCTTCCAATCTCATGGGGTCGGTAAGTTGGTTGATAAACTAAATGCCTGCCTAAAGTACTTGTATCACCAGAGCACCAGTCTTGTATGGTGTGTGCTCTTTTGGGGAGATTTTATTTTGGGGGACTTGGACGACAACTAATTCCTCTAAAGTCTAAATAATGTCACAAGACATATAATAGCCCCTATCAGTAACAATGGGGTAATCTGCTGGTTAATGGCATAATTAGAAGGAATCACACACCTTCCAATTCACCAACAAGAGAATCTTTCTTTAATGCTATATTTACTTTTATCAAGAAAGAATTGTTATAGTTAGGATGAATTTAGTACACTCACAATTAGTATCAACAGTAACACTTGAACTTCACTTATTTAGTCCCAGATGCTAAATGTATATGCTGATTGTTGTGTATATATGTATAGAGAAAGACAGGAAAAGAGTTCGATTAGGTTATCTTAGTTCGATGGAAAGCAAAATTATTCATGGACTAGGCTGGGTGGTGATAATGACCACAACAACACTTTAGGGAAGCTCCTTTTGTTAGTGAATTGATCATAAAGTCTCTGATTCCTCCAAACTAGGCCATGAAACAGATACCCTATTAGTACCAATGAGGGTGTCTGTTTTCTGGCATTGTTAGGAGGAATCAGTAGCCTTCCAATGAACCAACAAGAGAATCTACCCTTAGTCGACAGTTACATGTAGCCATCTCAAATTACTTGTATATAAAGGATGGATTAGTGGATGAGGTGAAGGTGACTGAACTGGGACTGAAGGTATGTCAAAACTCTCTTGGTATTGCTGATATTAATGAACTGGTATGTCTCTGTAAACAATACCTCCCTCCAGTGTAATGAAACGACAAAAATGAGAGGATATATTTTTGCATTCATAAATACTTGTATGTCTCCGTAATATATTTTTGTCTTCATAAATACAATTGCTGGTATATATGTCTCTGTAAGCAATACTTCCCACCAGTGTAATGAAACAACAACAGAAGTAAGAGAGAGAATGTATTTTTTACATTCATAAATATGGATATAGCCTATGTCATGACTGAGGCCAATTATTAGTAACTCTATTTATGTTACCGTTATAGTACGGTAATGGAAAAATACCACAGGTCCTGCCACCACATGTAAGGGAATACCGTAGTACATTTTTGGGACATTGGAGTGCCTTGATTCCTCCAAAGTACAATAGGAAACAGAACCAGTGAATAAATACCGGTACACTGTAATTGTATCCTGTTGCTTGGAATAGTTTGCAGGAATCAGTTGCTCCAGATTTACTACCTACGACACTATACACTAATATACAGTAAAGCCCCTTAATGGCACTGGTGGTATGTGTGTGTACTGTATAGGATAGAAGTCAGCTGTAGGCCTATTCTAGTAAGTCCCAGTAGGATCTTGCACACAAAAGTCAACCGGCAGATTGTCTCGTTGCACTGAATCAAACACCTTAATTAGATCAACAGAGGCTGCCAACATTTCCATTTGAATCTCATATTGATGGTCACATTGTTAGAAGATGGTGCTGTGTGTGTGTGTGTGTGTGTGTTTATTTTTTTTTTCTAGTACCAGTAATACAGTAATGCAATGATAATAACAACAGAAAAATTATCAAAACAAACTTATATTTCTACATTAAATCATGATAACATATGCTTACTCATTAAGAAAATATAAAAATAACAGTAAACAAAAATGAAATAAGAAAATAGTAATCATTCCGGGCCACACACATGTATACAACACCATTCGTTGTTTTGACGATGACGTGGTACCGGTACGATGGCTTTGTATTGTGTCTATGGAATCGTCGTATTGTTTCCACACCATCATCATGAATTTTCTTGCATACGGCCCTCAGATTTAAACAAAACAAATTTAACATAACCATTACATTTGGTAGCAACATAGGCCTATAGAAGAAAAGTAAGAAAATGGCCTTAAGTGGGTGTGGTAGTAGGGGACAGGCATGAGGGGGTGTTGGAATAGGGGGGGACAGGCTTGGGGGGAGGGTAGAAAGCCTGTCCCCCAACTCCTGCACCCCCCTAAACCGATCTCAAGCCTGTCCCTCTACTCCCGCACCCCCGTAACGAAATTGGACAATATAAACTCAAGACGGTACAAAGTAAAAAAAAAATAATAACTTAATAAAAAAAAAATACAAAATAAATGTGGACTAAAATCTGCAAACACCTTATTCTGTCAACTGTTTAATGATGGCTAACAAATTACTGTAGCTGGTTTATTCCTAGTGACCTCATTGGCTACTGTATATAACTGGAACTTGTTGTCTAAAATACTGTACAGTACAGGAATATATTTTGCTATTTCAATAACTTAGAACAGGGGAATATTCTCAACACCTGTCTATTTTTTTTCTTTTGTTCTTCCAACATTTGAGTGATGTGAGTATTAATGGTAAAATCCAGCCTCCATACAACCCAGCCAGTCGTCTACTGTTCAGTCTCTGATCCCTGAAGTCAAACATAACCCTAATCTATAGTCTATCCGAACAGACCACCAAGTCTCCTCAAACATAACTAATGAAAGAATGAGGTGAATTTCTTGTTGTGCTTTGGCTGAACAACCAATGCAGCAAATTGGAGTTACGAGTTACACACACACACACAATGGTACTCACCTTATATAAACGACCTGACCGTTGTCCACTTCTCTCCTCCAGCCAAAGGGAACGACCAGCATGAAGTTTTTGGTGTCCGGTGGCAGGGGTGGAACAGGTGTGCCGGCCGGTGCGGTGCCACACATGGTACCCACACCCACACCACCTCCCATGTTGGCATTAGGCATAGGGGAGCCGGCGGCCATCTTGGCACCCACGGGAATCATGGTCATATTAGCCATGTTTCCTTGCATAGCACCACTCATTAATATTGCCTGTTGTTGTTGTTCTGGCAACATATTTCCACTCACCACTTGTGCCGGAGCTTCTACTACTTTCTGTTTAGCCTTTTGTTGTTGTTGTGGATGATGGCCGTGTGTTATCATATTATTACTGTGGTTATTAGGGGTTTGTTGTTGTTGTTGTTGTGCAGCCATCATAGCATTCACTTGGTTGGGTCCCATTACACCGTACCCGTGACCAAGGTGATATTGTCCTCCCATAACATTAAAGTTAGCACCACTTCCGCCGCCACCACTACCACCACCACCACTACCACCACCTTGTTGCTGTGGTATATTCATGGGTTGTCCTTGCACTGGTATACTTTGACCCTGTTGCATGGTGTTTGGCATTGCAGTACCCATGTTCATTCCCTGTTGCATCATATTGATGTTGTTGATGCCAGCATTTGGTCCCGGCATGACCTGTCCGTGCATGGCCCCCTGACCCTGTACCGGTACCACTCCTCCAGCAGGCATCATGTTGGGTCTAGGCACACCGTTCACACCCACACCTTGTCCTTGCTGCACATATTGGTACTGCTGTTGCATTATCTGCAACTGCCCGCCTTGCATTTGCACGTGTTGCACCGTATTCACCTGATGGAAGGCCTGCACTATGTTTTGATTATTGTATACACCAGTTTGATTCATCCCACTTGTGTTAGTATTGCTGCCACCACCACCACCACCACCACCACTGTTGGCTGGCTGACACGCCATGTAACCGGGGTAACCACCATAGTTGTTCATACCTTGCACATGACTGTTCATATACTGAGTGTTGTTCATTACATTAACTTGATATTGCTGCTGATTATTGGTGAACTGAGTACCATTAGTTTGTTGTTGGAGGTGGTGTTGCTGACTATTATTATTATTACTACTATTATTATTATTGTTGTTTTGTTCCACTTGACTATCTGAACTCAAACTACTACAACTAGATTCAGCCGTTTCCGATCTCACCGAGTCACACCGCGAACTAGTTCTTGGCCGAGCCACTACCAAACTGCCTGTGTTGGTGTTACTAGTGTTATTACTGCTAGTATTATTATTATTATTATTATTGTTGTTATTGTTATTATTATTTCCAGCACTGTTACTCGTATTATTATTAACACTGTTGCAGTTACTATTATTATTATTATTATTGTTGTTGTTTGCCATTTGGTTGTTCATTATCTGGGGGTTGGTGGTGTTAGCGACCATAACGTGACTGTTGCCCCCGACACCGGAACTGTTTACTTGCATCATGACACCATTTTGTACGTAACCATTCATCAGACTGGCTTGATTTTGTAGGTGGTGTTGTTGCTGTTGTTGCAGGTGGAGGTGCTGTGGCTGTGGTGGTGGTTGTTGTTGTGGCTGTGATTGACTTCCCGGCCGTGCATGCTGTTGCTGCTGCTGTTGTTGTTGTTCTGAGGCATGCACGGTGACTGTAGTGACATAATTTCCACCGGGGAGATACTGTACTTGCTGTGGTGTGTGGCCGGTTGGGAAGCAGGTATTCCCTCCCTCCAACCCATTCACTTTATTCATCAGGAACTGTTGTTGTTGTTGTTGTTGTTGAAGGGTGTCATTCATTTGCATATTGTAGCCTGGTTGTTGTATTTGTTGTGGATGGTGTTGGTGATGCAATGGGTTAGCCAACCTGTAGCCATTCACCATGTGTGGGTTGGTGGGTTTAACAGGGTGAGGGGTGATCATGGGGCGGTGTTGTTGTTGTGGTTGTTGTCCTCGTGGTGATGGTGGTGGTGGGACCCCTCCTCCTCCGCCGCCCCCTCCTCCGGGCCCTCCACCCCCCTCCCCTCCTCCTGCCACATACACCACCACATTGTGCGGTGGCGGTGGCGGCAGCTTACCACCACCACCACCGCTCTCTGCTGCTGCCTCCGACATCCTGCAATGGCCCCATCTGCACCATCACGTGTCTGCAACAAATATGTAATACATTAACAAATGCAAGTAAAACACAAGTTCATACATTATAAAGTCATTAGGGTAAATTTCTACAAGATACTAATGTGAAGTTTTTTAGACAGCATGTACCGGTATATGTTTTTTTCCTACTGTTTTTCTTATGTTTCATGTGATTTTAACATTAATTTATTGTGGAAATTTCCTGTCTTTACAATCTTGGGGGAGAGTCTGGAAATTTGGGGTATTGGATGGGGGAAAGCATAGGCTATGGGATGATATAAGCAGTACCAGGTATTTCTAAATGTGAAATAAAAGAAATGCAGAAACTTGAGAACCCAAGCCATATTTTTATATTAATTTGTATTGGAATAAAACAAAAATTTGAGTACGGTACCCAAGCCAATTCAGAAAGTAAAAAGTGAAATGAAAGAATTAAAAAAAATTGAAAACCTGAGCCAACATTATGAATTAACTCAGCCTGACCTGACCTGACCTGACCTGACCTAATCTAGACTACGACAGACTATCGGGACCTAACCTGAGACTACTGGGATCAAACTGGGACAGAATACTGGGACCTAACGCCAAAACAAGATATTTCCGAAAATGTTAAAATCGGGTGAATGACACTAAAACCCAAATTTTCCTCATACGAGAGTTGCACAGGGTAAGACCTATAGGCCTATCAAAGTAGCAGAAATTCAACCCAGATCACATATATCATACTGAAAATAAATATGGTATCTCGCGCATGTGTAACTCGGAAATAATACTGCTCATACTACCATCACATTACTATACCTTACACACAATTAAAATAGCTATTCTAGCCAAAAGGAAAGGGAAATACGTGAAGCTGAAAGTTTTCATTGACATATCACAGTTGTTTTCAAGGGTTCACAACATATAGCAAATATACAACTATAGTACATAACTGCAATATAACATTATTATTACGTTTGTTCTTTTGCCAATTAACGAGTCACTTAATAGACCATTCAATACAGTACTGTACCGGTACTTCCAAAATAATGAATGACCTCTCTTTTCCATATAGCCAGTGTAAGAATACCTGCAGCCAAATGTACATTACATGATTTACCATTATTATAAGTCAGCCCACAAGAGGTTTAAAAATAAATGGAAACCCTTTTTTTCCCAAATAAAGATAGACCTAAACTGTATATAAATTTATCTTACTAAACACAATAATACTTTAGCTTGTGGATTATATTTCAATATATTTGGCTCGTGGATTATATTTTAGCATACCGGTACACTTACAATCATAAGAAATTAAGTTAAAATGCCTAGATTAGCCTAAAGGTGGAGAATAAATGAATGACTAGAGATGGTATTATTAAATGAGGAACAGGCTTTTCATTGATTAATTAACATTACAAAATAACACAGATTATATTACCATACGAAGAACCTTCTCTTTTAACAATTCCACGCAATGATTTTTAGGGTTTAAATATACTTTTTCTTCTTTATTTGCAAAGGTCAATCTTCACACATGTTAATTAAAGGCATAAAGGGAAGGTAAATACCGGTATATGTTCCATACATAAATTACTAGATGATAAATACAGTATACGATTATGTACTGTACTGTATTTATCTGTTTCTATCAAAATACTGTATAAAACAAAGCAAAGACTCATTCTATTCTACTTTAAGACATTTGATGAGGGAAAATTACCTAGACAATTATCAAAATACGAGTAAATTCCAAAATATTAAACCTTAAGACATCTGATAAGGGAAAATTAACCAGACAATGATCAATATACGAGTAAATTCCAAAATATTGCATGTGTAACGTTACATTATGATAATTTCTGTGGATGTTACAGAATACATGTCAATATGGTGATAAAATATGTATGATAGACCTAACTACTAAGTGAATAAATCAATAACATGCATGTATGTATCATTTATGACAAAACAACAATAATTATACAAGTTAAGGTTAGGTTAGGTAGTGTATGATGCATGTATGTGTGTGTATGTATATATATTATGTGTTTGTTAAGTAAGTTAGTGTATGAAGCATATATGTGTGTGTATGTAGTATATAAATCATGTACAGTATGTGTATGCATATATTATGTGTATGTACGTGTATATAGGCCTATATATATATGTATAGGTAATGTATGATGTATGTATATATCAGTGTATGTGAATATGAGTATAATATATGGATATATTTGTGTATGTGTATAAATATATATGTAAACGTTAGATAGTATTTGGTGTAACTAGCCTATGTAACGTATATATCAGTGTGTATATATATCAGTGTATGTATATAAGTGTACGTATATATGTATGTATGTATATATGTATGTATAATGATAATAATACAACTACTAACTACTAATGAGGTCACGTAGCTTACCTGGCCCACTTCAAACTCAGGTGTCACTGTGTTATTATAAAGGTTCCAATCCACCTACGTAGTTATAACACAAGCTAATTAACACACAACACAACACAACACAACACAAATTCAGTAAACATATATATATTATTAACACTTCTTTAATTAACACACACCAACACCATCACCATCACTACCACCATTAACACACACACATACACACACACACCACCTTTATCACTCATATATATATTTATAAATAATAATAGCCCTTGATTTAATTAATATGTGCATTATTTTTCAACATTTACACAAACACTCGGGGCAATACAATTATAATTATACACCTTAGGTTTCCATACACATTTTTTTCATAGGTATATAATTTATAACGAAGGTGTGTATTATTATATATAACTAGATAGATATTATTATTTATTATTTATTATTATTATTATTATATTTTGTGGTTTAATAGGTAATGATGGCGACGCGAGACACACACACACACACACACACACCTAGACAAGAATATAGCAGGTCGCCAACTACTGAGTGACTGTGTATGACTGTGTGTGTCTGTGTGTAGTGGTTGGTTGGTGGTTGGTGGCAGTCCTCGGTACTAGTGAGTGGTGGTGGCTGGGTGGTGGGTGGTGGTGGTTGGTGGCAAGATGGTGGCACAAATACAGTGTTGTCAATAGTCTCAAACACACACACACACACACACACACATAATTTTACCCCATAATACTTCAACATCACCACTCATCAAACTTCTTTTCAGTTCCAAATTAACTCTATATTTCTTGGTCTAGATGCTGGCTAATTTCAATAGTTGCCTTATAATCAATTAATCATACTTAATTATTTTCTGTGCCTTCCAGATTTTGTCCAATTTACTCTTGTCCAATCTTGATCTCTTCTTGTATAACTTTATTCTTGCAGTGTCCTCTTATTGTTCCTGTATCTTCAATCTTTATAAATAGGTTCCCCCCCCCACATACATCTTTCTTCCCTCCCTCCCCCCATTCCCTGTTTTATTATTACTTTTGATAGATCACTAATAAGACGGTATGTGTGTTTGTTTTTTGTTTTTTTTCATTTTGGTATTTTGTCATGTAGAAATTTCCCTGCAAGGATACAGTTTCTGGGACACTGTAAACTTCTCTCACTGTTACTATACATTAACATAAAATTAATAAAAGGGGGTGGGTGGTTTGAGTGGACTGTCTGAGACCTTCTTATTATTTAGACAGCCATAACCCAAATTGATTCAGGTCCTATTTATGTTACAATAGTCATGGAGTGAGGTACACGGGGTAAACTTCATTATTGTCTTCATATATAACATTTCATTACCAAAAGTCTCAAGATTAAAGTCCCTGGTAGGCCTATATATATGTAGAAAAAAAACCCACCTCTTGAACAATCTTTACAAAATTTCCCCGTGTGGACCCCAAAATTCCCTAAAAATAGAGACATTTCCTTAGATAGGTGAATACTGTGTAAGGCTGGCAGCTGATTACCCACAATGCCCTTAACACTCCTGCGCCGTCCTTCAGCCTGCGCATCTCACTACACGGCGCGCGCTTTTCTTAAAACACCCTTCTTCTCGATTTCACTTTTGTTACGGGTTCACTCATTCTATGTTTATTATTTATTACATCTAAATTTAATCTGCGTAGTTAGTCATTTTTTTTTTTTTTTAGATATGATTTCCTTGATATATTTATTACGGGTTCACTCCCTCTCAGTTTATTACATCTTTAATCTGCGTAGTTATGGTTTTATTATTTTTTTTAGACGATGTCCTTGACTTTTCTTAGCAACATACTGGGATGCTTGTTGGTTCCGTTCTTGCTGCAGTGTTTATATTGATTCACAGCTATTATGGTTTTATTTGGTGTCAACACAATCACACATCAGTGACCTACCTTATATTTCATTACCTCATTAGTGCCATAAGATCCTTCAGATGCTAAACTCTTTAGTTAATTAGTTACCTCATTATTGATTTGTTTCATTATTGCTACTATGTACAGTACAGTATAATATTTTTGTTACATTATTGCTGCTCTGAGTGCCACCTAATGGTTGTAATAAAATGATCAAATCATTATTGAATTTCATCAAACATGAAACTCACTTTTCACTTTTCTAACATCTGTACTACTGTACATTTAAAGTCTCAATACATATACTGTACTATATAGACATTGGATATTATAATTTACTTCACAATCAATCGACTTTCTATAATATATATCTAAAAAAAAATCAAAATCCTCTGATTTTCACCTTTATGTCAGTTTGTATGTGTCCAGACAATTACTCCAACTCTCAATGCACCATCTTAAATAAAAGCTAGTGTATATCCTATTTAACAAATGAACACATTAACTCTTACCATAAGTCCCTCTCTACAAGACATCTCCATGGAGTGGATTGTTAGAAATACAAAATAATACTGTAGACAGACAGACAGGCAGAAAAAGATAGATACAGCTAGAACTACATGTATATATTTAGAAGACTAGTAAAGTAATACAATAGGCTACATACATTCAATAATGATGCAGGAGTTTTGACTGTGACTGCAATATGCATCTTGAAATGATAATGGAATAATTAACAAATGACTAGGTTTTGTGGGTTGGTATAAAAATAAAAATATTATTATTGTTAACCCAGAATATTTATAAAAAAGTGAAAATTATCTGTAAGTCAAACCATATTACCAAAATAAATCTGATGAAATATGAGCTTTGCCTAATATGCTTTCAACACAGTAATTGCTCAAAACAAAACCTTAACTTGCTGAAAAGCTTGAGATAATCAACTAAAATGTAGTTATTATTAAGTTTATATTCTATTGAAAATCATTGTACAGTAAAGACTTTCTGATTACAATAATGAATTATATCTTATTTTTCACATTATTTTTCAATGTGATCACACTTTATAACAGAAGAATAATGAAATAAAAGACTGCAATATTTTTCTGTAAAACAATTCAATTACACAATGATTGGGTCTTTTCTAATGCAATTACACAATAACCAAACATTTAAATATTAAAAAACTTAGGGTAACAATTATAATTTAAAAGATAAGAAAACATAATCTGACTTCTTAGTTACATTATTGTACAGTATTAAATATGGAATGTTCTATTTAAAAGGATATGCTTTTGTTGGTGAAATGAAAGGTCACTAGAGATTCCTCCAAACTATGCCAGACAACAGATGCTCTAAATGGTACTAATAAGGGATCTGTTTCATGGCATGGTTTGGAGGAATCAGTAGTCCACTCCCTCAACTTAACAAAAGTGAGAATCTCACACACGGCTATCGAAAGGGAATAAGGTGAGATTCTTTTGTTGGTGATTTGGAAGGTTTGTGATTCCTCCAAACTATGCCACGAAACAGATCTCCTATATATAACAGATCTCCTATTATTAGTACCATTGAGGGCATCAGTTTTCTGGTATAGTCAGGAGGAATCAGTAGCCTTCCAATTTACTAACAAAAAAAATCTTCGCCAAATTACAGTCATTCATACACCAGTCAACAATCAGATTCAACTCACTAATCCTGACTGTGGATATACCGTATACCATCAAATACCAAGCATGTATTCCTTTTCACACACTCACTACTTCTTCAAAACAATGTAACCCTTGGCAGCAACCTCAGCATAGGCCAGTGTGGAGTTATCCGCTGTAGAGTTTATCGAGTAGAGTGCAACTTGCATCGGGTCTCCAGGATCCTGTGAAATAAAAAGGGTTATCAAGATACAGTACATTAATATAAAAGTACAGGTATATATATAATAATAATAATGGAAAAAGGCTATTGAGAGGCACACATCATTATTAAGTTATTACCAAAACTTACAATTATGGTTGCTAAGAAATGTCCTTGTGGTCCCATGAGACAGTTAATCATAGCCTTCATGGATTCCTCACTCCAGGATTGTTCTTGTCCATGTGGAGGCTGGACCTGGTGAAGCTGCACACACACTGCACATGAGGGGAGTTTCTGGCCTTCACTCGGACACTCGCGTAAACTGTAAACATGGTATGGTAAATCCTCATTAAATTGTATGAAGAGAAAGAACAATTGATTTATGATAAATGGAGTGGTGGGTTATAAATGATTGTCAACTGTTAATATGGTATGGTAAATCCTTATCAAGCTGTAAAGAGAATAATAACAATGGACTGAGGATAAATGAAGTACAGTCGGCGTCAGAAGTCGTGTCGCCTTACCTGCTTCACCGAGACCTGCAGTGTTCATGGACTCGAGAAATACGCACGTTTTCTACACCTAATAATCTCAAGTCTATGAACATCCCGTGCCTCGGTGAAGCAAGTGAGGCGACAGGACTTTTGCCGCCGACTGTACAGTAATGGGTAATGCATGACAGAGGCCTGGGAAAACATTTGATGGCTGTCAATGAGAGACCGAGTATAAAATGAGTACAAAATGAAATGGCAGTTATAGATATTCATTAGCATAATATCAAGGGTTTTACACAGTGGTTGTTGTTTACCAGTGGCGAGAGATGACTTCCAAGTTGCCAAAGTCAACATAAAGAACAGAGACGGTGGTGGGAGTTAAATTGAGAACCTTCACACGGTACCAACACCCAGTGATGAACTTGCCAAGGTACAATTTGCCTGGTGGGTGGTCAAAGAAACATTTAGTTAGGAATTGTAACCTCCTTTCCTTCTACTTCAATATACAGTTAGATGATTAAATTTAGCGCTTTTCTTTCAACACACTCATTAAATCACTTAGTCTGAATGTTAATAACAGAATCCTGGGGAAACATTTGGTGATCTTTAATAAAGGACTGAATGTCAAATTAAGTGGTGGATAAAAGTATTAATTCATTGTATATCTTGGGTCTACAGTACTGTATGTCATTCTATATCTAGTAGATGGTGCATAAAATGTTTTCACTTACCAACAACCAAATTCTTGCTCAGTGGAAATTCCTGTATGCTAGAGTTGATATATTTTATGAACCGAGTGTAGTGCTGGTGGTGTGAGGTGAGAAAACTCTGGTAGGGAGAGGTAGGGAGCAGATCCGAGACCACCGGAGAAATGTAAACACACGCCGGATCCTTGATTGCAGTCACTTTCACAGCAAACTTCTCAGAGAGGTTGTCTGGCAGCAGTGTGTGTGGTGGTGGTAGTGGTGGTGGTAGTGACAGTGTTAATGGTGCTGTTGGTATAGGTAGTGGTGGTAGTGATAGTTCTAATGTTGAGGCAGACTTGGTACTTTCTCCTTCCTGGCTGTCAGCTTCCACAACCTGGTACAGTATATGAAGGGACAAGAAGAAATAAGTGTTACTAATTATGTACAATATACAATGATATTATGGTAATATTTCTACTACAGCCACAAGCCATAGGTGCTGTTCACTCATGGACCTGAACCAATGCTTTCCTCTCTTCAGCTGTTTACTGTTCCTTCTTTTATCTTCATGCTTGCTGTCCCTCCTCTCTGTCTGCTTCTCTCTTGGCCTAACACAGTCTTATTTCTTTCCCCTTTATAATCTGATATGCTCACTCAGAATACATAAGTATAGTTCAACTAAGATGTTCTAGTTCTATTATTAATAATTTACTGCATGATTAGCTGTAGTGTTTTAATGAGATATACAAGAAAAGGCTGTTTGTACTGACCACATCAACAGTGCTTTGTTCCTCTACGTTGGTGTTGGTGAAGTAACACACCTTCATTTTGTCCACCAATAGAGTTGCCAAATCCAACTCAGGCTCAATAATTTCCAACTTGATCTGTGTGTTGAAGTATAATTGTTATTCAATGCAGATCTGTGTGTTGCAGTATATAAATTAATCATGCAGATAAACTTATACATTACAGTAGTGTAGTGCATTTAACCTTTGAACAACAACCAAGCCATTTTAAAGAACTTCAGATATAATAATAAAACCAATAAAACTCAATAACAGCTCCCTTTCATAATGTGTATATGGACAAGAATAAAACATAATCCATGACCTGCCGACTTGTTAAGAGTTGAAGACAAAGTGACACTGTGATGTGATGTGTTGTGTTGTTAAAGTTATACCTGAAGTGGTTCATTCATCACCGGCTCCTCCATGATGGTAACACGACACAGCTTCTCCACCACTGTCTTGTGTAGAAAGTCTAGTAGTTTTAGCCCCCATTTACCGTCCTCTGTGATCTGAAGCAACACATGACACCAAGAAGTTTTAACATCATAAGGGGATATTACACTTTTGGTACTTTGGAGCACCTTGATTCATCCAAAGTATTCCAGGAGACAAGACCAAATTAACAAAATTATTGGTGGCCTGTTGCTTGGAATAGTTTGATGGAATTAGTTTCTCCAGATTTACCAACACTGTGAGTGAACAACTATTAGTGGTGATGACTATACTGTACAGTCGGCACCATAAGTTGGCTTGATTTCCATCTACATATGTATGAGCTATATTATATATAGTGGTGATGTAACACAATATGAATGCAGAGATGATAGATACTGTATACTTCTCATATGGTAAAATACACATATTTTAAGAACAGAAACTGGTTCAGAATGCAACTATCTGGTCATATTAGCATTACTAAGTACAGTTGCCAAAAAAGGTATTGCGACATCTATTGATCCAACATTAACTTTATTAATGTCCATAGTTGTTTGTAGGGATTATAAGTATGTATTACAAAAGGATATGTATATTTCCTTCTGTTATACATACATAGTCCATACAAATAGTTGTGGATATTACTATGGTTAAAGTTGTACACTATCAAGATTTGTCGCAATATCTTTTTTGGCAACTATACATGAAATGGAAGTAAATTTATGCTGCCGGCTGTACATATAGACAACTTACTGGGCAGACATTGTGAAGGACACTCTTATAGCAGAGGCAAGGAATGTCTGCATAAATTATATTTCTACGTAGTTCACTCAGCTTGACGGTGTCTGTGTTTCCATAATCCACAAACGTCACCTTCACCTGTCCTTTCTTATCCATCTGTCAAGGGTGAGATAAAGCTGTGTTATTTAAAGGACACAACACACACACAAACACATGGAATCATGCACAAAATATTTTATATGGTCTGTTACTAATTGAATTGATCCTGGAGTGGCTGTGTCTACGTCACAGGACCAACCCCCAGGGCCACCAAGGAAAGAATTGGAGGCCAAACTGTCACAAATCCTCCCACCTTCGTCCCTGGGAACGGCTTCGGTCACGTCAGATCACTTGCCAGCACAACATTTGTACAAAAAAGAAAACACAACCACAGTATATACACAATATATCCAATCAATGATGAATTATGCAAGCCCTGCCTGGGCTTCAAACCTCACTGAGACTCATCTCAACACCCTTCAGACAATACAGAACAGAACCCTAAACATAATCACAGGCTGCACAGCTACCACACCTACAGACCACTTACACCATGAAACCAAAGTCCTCAAAATCAAGGACCATCTTGACATGAGAGGCACACAAACACTTGATGCAGCCTCCACAAACCCACAACATCCACTACACTACATGGCAGAACACCCACACATGCCAAGGAACATCAAAACAACACCCAGTACATGATACCATACACAAATACTATCATCTCTTACACCCTGCCCACCCCAAACCAATCTCCCGATACTTCCATGCTCAAATCACTCACCAATGCATCCAAACACTCAAGTACAAAACTCAGCTGCATGCACGACCTCTTAACATCCACCCATCTGAATCCTCCCTTCTCAGTGAGGACAGATTCCACCTGGCCAGGCTACGATGTGGCTAAGGAAACTGGAGTTTGTGCAAGATAAAATTAAATGCTCCATATGGCCTGGTATTGTACTTGTTTTGTTTTGCACTAAAGGGGTATAGTATATTTTTGATACATTGAGTGCCTTGATTCCTCCAAAGTATGCTAGGAAACAGAGCCAATGAATAATTATAATGGTAACCTGTTGCTTGGAAAATTATGGAGGAATCAGTTACTCCAGAATTACCACCACCAACATTATACTACATACAAATATTTTGTGAGAGGAGTCATTGACATTTACTATAAACCAATCCAAAACAGACTTTGAGATACACCTTGTTGACTGAGGCACGGTACCACTTCTTATCCAGATGGAACTGAGCCACAACAGGGTCACCGGGACTCCAACATAGGTCATGGTCGGTGGGATTGGATCCAGCAAACTGTATGGTCTGGCTCTCTCGGATCAGTTCCAGTGTTCGGGTATCTGTACACATCACCAGGTTAGATTATTATGGTAGACAGATGGGTAATTTGATTTATACTGTACAATGATAAAAATATAAATACACAGATAGTTACATACACAAACAGATAGATTGCTTGATAATTAGACAAAGAGAGGTATATAATTTCCTTTGATGGTCATACTCTAACCCAGGGGTGTCAAACTCATGGCCAGCAGTACAAAAATGGGATGATAGGGGATGGCCTTAAGGTGACAAGTGAATTTTCAACTTGTAATTGGCCTACTATAAATGTTACAATTGAGAATAAAATATACTAAACTTTACATTAGAGTTGTGTTTATTCAGTAAGACCAATTATTATACATGTGTAAGATCAAATGGACCTTAATACAGTAATGTCTTCTTGGTGAACAGGATGACCTAAAAAAATAAATTGTCAAACAACAGTATAGTGTTACCATTATGTAATTACCATATCTTTGATGACTCTGAAGACCATTTGAGTTTGACACCTCTACTACCCTAACCTGACAAGACTGTACAGAGTGAACCTAATTAATCCTATACAAGTATTGTAAATCTATGTAAAGTACAGTCAGTCTCAGGAATTCTTATACACCGCTGGGACATGAAGTGTTCGTAAGGACTAGAAAATTTAGTAAATAAATTTCTTAACACCAAACTTTATCTGAGGGTGACTGTACCCGTTTACTCTCTATATAAACACAAAGTAAGGTATAAAATACATATAACATACTGTACATAATACTCAATGATTCACAAAACATACAGTAATGCCTCAAATAAAAATAATATATACGATATCAAAAAGTGACAACGCACGTGTCTGTGGCTGGAGATAAATACATCCCTCATAGTCGACATAGGAAGCTGTAGCATTGAAGGTGGTGATGGTTGGTAGAGGAGCTGGTAACCACTGCTGTACCCCAAGACTCAGGGATACATCATTGGTCTCTACTGTTGCTGTGGTCAGGTTCTCACTATCACTCACACACTCCTCCACCTAACAGATATCATTTGTTGGTGTGTATCTCTCTCTAGCTCAATGGGGTGCGGGAATAGGGGGACAGGCTTGGGGGGGGATCGGGGGGTGTTTTGGGGGGGTCGGTTTTTTTTTTTTTTTTTTGGGGGGGGGGTCGTGGGGTTATTTATTGGGGGGGGTCGGGGGTGTTTTGGGGGGTCGAGGGGGGTGTTTTTTGGGGGGGGGAATAGGGGACAGGCTTTCTACCCACCCTAAGCTTATCCCCTACTCCTGTACCCCCTTAAAGAATTTGCTACCACAGTACAGTAAGCCCTCGATATAAGATTTTTAAACTTAGCACTATCCTTTTAACACAAGCTCAGTAAATCTATTAGTTTGTATGGTAATAAATAACAGAAGTCTGGGAAAACATTTAGTGGTCTTTAATGAGGGATTGGTTGTAAAATGAAGTGGTGAATTACAAGTATTTATTCTTTGTATACTGTATATGTTATTGAGGGTGTACTGTACCTAAATACTAAAACTTGTGTGTACTGTTACTTGACTTTTGTACTTTCATTACTACTGTACTGTACTAAGCCTGGGAGGTTTGTTGACTGAATGATTAGAAAGAAGAGATTCAATGCAACAGTATAGCAATGATCAGATATTACTAAGAAATGAAACACTAAAGGCAACAGTAATGATCAAATATCACAAGGTAATAGATGGACTCAGTACAGAATATAATTTATAATCTGCTTTGTGGCACAGTTTGACAATTACAGCCTCAAATTCATCCTTCCCCTCACCAAAAAAAAAAAAAAAAATGAAAAAAAAAAATAATAATAATAATAATACCAATATAAATGAAAATGAAAATAATAATAATAATTACCCTATTACTGTATTTCTTAAAATACTTATATATTCTATGAAGTGTGGAAATACTCTCAGGTCCCTAATTCACTGTATATTAATTCCTATAAATCTGGTACTGTATGCAAGTGAAGGCTACCTGAGTTTCTTGTTGGTTGACTCCTGGTGCTGATAAATCATTTAGTGGAGTGTTGATGGTGGTGGTGGAGTCTGGGTTCTCAACCTTCACGTCCTCACACACCTTTATATCACCTTTGTTCGGGAACCTTCAACAGTGACAAGAGATGTTTGTTATTTTCTCAATCATGGCCTATGTCCACAATTACTTCTTAAAATTTTTGTTGGTGAATTGGAAAGTCTTTGATTTTTCCAAACTATGCCATAAAACAGATCCCCTATCAGTACCATTGAGGGCATCTGTTTTCTGGCATAGATTGGAAGAATTTCATTTTACCAAAAACAGAATCTTCCCTTAAATATACTGTGTACAAAAATAATTATATTATATGAGTGGAAGTGTCAATTTAAGAAAGGTATACAGTATATTGTACTGTGTGATTATAATATCTATGACCCATACCACCTTTTTACCTTAGCTCGGTCATTTAAGGGATGGCAGCCAACCCATTCCCAATAGTGACCTGAGTGAAAACCACCTTAAGGCAGTGTCAAACCTAAAGCTTGTTTTATTTCAAGCTTCTATGCAGAGTACAGTGCAATCCAAATTATGTGTGGTTGGGAAGGGAAGGAACTAAACAAATAATACAATAACTAATCTGAAAATCATCACAACTGAATGTGGTTGTGAAAGAATCAATGTAGCTGTGATAGAATGGACTGCGTGAGTCAGATTCAACCCACCGATGAGGAATGGCCAATCCATCGTCAACCAGGAGGTCATTGAGAGACACATGGAGGACAGAGTTGGCTGAGAACGGTCCACCATCAACCTCCATCATCCATCCCAGCTCCACTGCCAATATATCTGACTGTAGCTCCTCATCCCAAAGGCTTCCCTCCTGTAACACACACAATAACAAAACTAAATACTCTACTGATTTTAATTTTTTTTATTGCATTTTTCCATCTTTTTGATTGGTGTGACTTTTTAACAGGTATATTATTATTAAGGAAATACAGTAAACTTTATATACAACGTTTTTGCCATGAATAAGACCCTCTTCAGGTAATGTAATACACCTGTTATGATTTTTCCTTACCATCAAAACAACAGCCTGTGTAAAGTGATCTCTGACCACTAAAGGTTAGGATCTGTCAAGCTTTGTTATAATAGATCAACCCAAACTGATAACTTTACCTTACGAACAACATAGAGAGAGGAGTGTGATGTCAGTTCCTCAGTGAGTCGGTCAAGAGTAACACCCGGCCACTTACTGAGACCACCGGGGGGCAGGAGGTCACACAGACTCACCAACACACCCAGGGGCTTTGCTCTACCCAACATCTCCAATAAAGGGTATAATTCAGAGATACACACTGTCTCTATTCCACCACTGTCAATCAACAGAACCTGAAACAACATATACTATATACTGTACAGGATACAACTTTGTTTACTTCCATGTTGTAGATTACTTTTATTATGCATATACTGTACTGCATGCACTGTCTCTGAATATTTGTCCATTTTGGTGTAACATCTCTGTGACAAATGCCCTATACAGTATGGCCTGATACTTGTTTTGTTTGTATTCTTGTACTGCACTGTCCAGGATGCAACAGATAAATAAATAAACACTTTATGGAAGGCTGCACTGCACACAACTACACACCAACAATATAGTGCTGGTGAGTATCCCTTAAGTTTATTATCAACATCAAACAGCCTCAATCCATCACACATTAGTGCCAGCCAACCAAACCTCACTAACACAGTACAATACAACACAACACAACACAACACCCACCTTAACCTTAGTATCAATAACACTGAGAACTTTAGCTCGGGCGAAGTGTGGTGGTCGTGACAGACATACAACACACAGCTCTCCCTTGTTGACATCAATACCATCTCTGTTGTCTCCATTACTCTCATACTTCTCTACATCTTCCTTCAGTTGAATCTGTAATCTTTTTGTGAAAAGTTTTGATAGATGTATTAAAGGCTACTTGTTGTCCTTCATCCTCTCATCCTGTAAAATGTTGAAGACTCAGGTCCAATAGGCTGTAGCTAAATCATTTACCTTGCCAAATCCTCCTAAATTCATTGTGTGGAAGGGTGCTATGATTTGGTTTATGGGGCTTAATATCAATCAACTTTGTAATGGTCATTAAGGCAATGATATTGATGAGTAATCGAGTGTATTTTATTGGGATGCATGTGGAGAAGTGTACGTTTGTGTCGTGTGGTGTCTGTAAGTGTTGTCCTGGAAGGATGTTATGGTTGTAACCCTCTACTGTGTTTCACAAGCATCTTATCTCTTCTCATCCCACCACAGCAAGAGATCTAACCCTAATATAAACTACTAATGTTATAATATACCAACTAGCTAAGAAAAATATAACACATTTGAATGGCCTTACTGTTTATAGAGAGCAGTTGATGACAAGGGTCGTACATGGATGTAACATTGTGGTAAGATGAGTGTCAAGTATTCCACCTCAATGTACTGGTTGGAAAATGGCTTGACATCACCAATCATCAACCCTTTCTGAAACAGAGTCCTGACATGAAGCATTTGCCTACAGTTACAACATAAACACAATATCTTCTGTAACAGTACAAAGGTACCAGTATGTTTTTCATTAAGCATTTTTATTCATACAGTACTCAAGAAACTTCTAATATCTAACTAATTTTTAATTCCTAAAATATTCTGACTTACTGTACATTCACAAAATATCTCACATTATATATTACTCCTTAAATTAACTTAATATATAAAAAACATTTCCCTGAAGTACAAAACATGACATCATCTTTTTCATTAACAAACCTTTTTCTGGAGGAGAGACAAAGCCCTTTTTGACTTGACTATGCCTTTTTTGTGAGGTGTCTCATATACTATGTGATGGAGGCCAATGTGGTTTCTCTCAGTTTTTCCCAATTTTTTCCTGTAAGAAATTAAAAATATAAAAAATTAAGACTATAATGAAGGTTTATTTAAGGATGAGTGAGGGGTTCCATATCTAAGAAGTAAAATCACCTTAATTTGAAGGCAACTGATTCCTCCAAACAATGCCAGATAACAAATAATCTCAGGGTTATTTGATGGGGATCTGTTTTGAGTACATATATATAGTGGAAGAATAATGATCATTAATGCCACAGTTTACCTACAAGAGAATCTCTGCTTAAATTTATTCTACATTTGACCAAGTTGTGTATGAGTGTTGTTGTTGTACTTCACTGTACTGGGCAATATAGTTTGAAGGAATTAGTCGCTCCAGATTAACTAACAGAACAATGATGATGATTTAGAACTGTACTGCAAAATTATATGGAGTGAACTGACCCAATGTGTGAAGGTACAGCAATGCCCAAGTTGATGAGTTCCTCGGCAATGTCCACATCTCCCTCTTCCTCCGTCACCATCAGGTACACTGAACACACATCGTTTTCAATCGTGTTGAAAGTTGCCTGTCGTCAGACAATGAAGTCATGAGAAGTGAAATATAAATACAGTATCCACATTCACAAAATCTATCAAACACTTAGATAATGATGTTCACTGCATAGTTTACTCACCAAATTCATTAAATATTTCAGACAGAAGTCATTTACACGGCTAACATTCTTTAGTTTGCGTGCTAACAAACCAATACTAACCACTGAGGAATCCACCCTAATTCATCATCACTATCAATATTAAAGCTCCATTTCTCTACTACTGTACAAGACCAGGAATAAAAATAGTATACAGTACAGTACTTTCAATATGCAGGAAGAGACAAAATACTCAATAAATTTATCATATTTGCATTAATTCCCTCCTTTCAGGCCCACCAAATCTCAGCTCCTCATTCATGGACTTAAAATGCAATACTGTACTTTAAGGTTTTGGAACACTTATGGACTCAAACCAATCTCTTTCCTCTCATCTGCTGTCTCTCTTTTTATTCATTTTCCTTTGTACTTGTCCCTCCTATCCGTCTCCTCTTTTGTGATAATTTTAAGGTATATTTAACCTGGTACAATTTTCTGTATTCCCCTTTCATTAATCTATTGTTTAAAATTGTCAAAATATACACAACTGTATGTCCAAACTAAAGTGAGGTATAATGGCTGTCATTTCTCACCTTGAGTTGGTCAGGTTCACAAAGGTTCACCATCTGTTCAACAATGTCATCAGGCCACTTGTCATTGACTGGTTTTATGTCTGCCAGGCTACAGGGAATGGCCTTAAAGGGACAAGGAAATATTTACATACAGTACAGTATTAGTAAAGTGTATGGCACGGTTGGCCACAGGAATTCTTACACAGGCTATATGAAAACAGAAAAGTACTGCAATGAATGATTCTGCAGTGACCCGGTGATTACAAAACAACAAACCAAATAATAATGTTGTATTGTAGTTATGTATTCTTTCATTTACTATATGCTGTAAGCCCTCAAAACTAACTGTGTGTATACGATTTCTTGTGGCCAACAGTACTTGTATTTGTTTTGTTTGCATTACTCTATTGTATTGTAACAGTCCTTTCAAAATCTATAGCATTACTGTAGAATCATTGTGTAACTTATAAGTTGTTATGGTAACATGATAAGCATTACAGGGAAGCAGAGTAAGCAGAGATCTTTCAATTCATCAACAAAAGATTCTCCCCTTAATACATAGCAAGGGCTGACTGTACTGTATACCAAAAAAACACACCTGGATTGGGAGAGCAAGGAAGTCATCAGTAATCTTGTAAATCTTGTTGTACCAAAGTCTCTCCCTGTTGCCATAATCAACATACTTGACATCCACTTGGTGCCTGGCCGGGAGATCTTCCACCAATGCACGGTACCATTTGCCGTCACACGAGTACTGCGCTACACATGCCATGCCTGGGGAAGAATAACACAACACAACATTTCACTCATTTGCCTTCATCAGACACCCCATCACAATAGAGCCATAATTATATACTTTTTCCTCTCTTCCACTGTCCCTCATTTTTTACTCTCCCTCCATTCTGTCTCCTTCTTCAAGCCAGAGACATTTCCTTTCCTCTCTTCCACTGTTTGTTCCTCATTTCTTCTTTTCCTCTGTGCTTGCTTGCCCTCCCTCCCTCCTCTCTGTCTCATTATTTTTATTTTTGCTATTAGGTCTTCTTTCTTTCTTCCCCATTCATTTACTAACCAGTCTTAACTTAAATACAGAGCAATACAGTTTGTTACTTTACAGTTTGGAAGAATCAGTAGCCAACATTATCATCACCGATATTTCTTACCACTTAATTAACGGGAGGTTCTTTTGTTGGTGAATTTGAAGGTCTCTGATTCTCCAAACTGTACCATGAAACAGATACCCTATTAGTACCACTGAGGGCATATGTTTTATGGTATAGTTAGGAGGAATCAGTAGTCTTCCAATTCACTAACAACAAAATCTCCCCATAAAGAAAACATACATATAAAATCATATCGTGTAGGAATGAGGTTGTATTAGCCACAAGAATTCATACACACTGCTGTTTTAGAAGATTTATAACATATAGAAAATGTAATACTGTACTACGCAAATGCATTAGAACATTATTATTAGGTTTGATATTTAGAAATCACTAAGTCACTTGGTAGACCATTCATTGCAGTACTTCCACAATAACAAGCTCTCTTTCCATATAGCCTGTGTAAGAATTCCTGTGGCCAACCGTACCAAGTCTGGGAGCATAGAGGCGCCAGTCAACACTACAGTGAATTTTGGGGTTGCTGTAGTAGAATTGTAGGTCACACATTAGTTTGTCCAGGTGAGCCATGTTTGACTCCAGCTGAAGACAGAACTGGTCTGGTGACATCAAACTTGACATTAACACTGTACAACCGTCGCCTCCGAAGGGAATCTCATCAGGCTGGTAGTATTGCTTTATGCTTTCTGCTTCTCTTGACTTCTTGTACTGAAAAGTATATTGATGAAAAATGAAATAAAGCGAATAATATATTGATGATTAATTAATTAAATGAAATAAAGATCAATTAAATTAATTATTACATATCAAATTATATAAAGCTGAAATAAAGGGAAAATTATCTAATTATTACATACCAAAATATATAAAGCTGATAAGTAAACAATACATTTTTTTTTAGAATTAGCTTATGTACTGTACATACTATTATAGTTTATTTCAAAGCTTAGAAGCTGCTTGGAGTAAAATGAGGTTTAAGGAGTCATGAAGATAACCTGTTCCCGTGGTGATATATCTTCCACACACTGTATGGTATTACTGGCTACAGCCATGATTAACTATTGAACCTTATTACAGTACTGTATCTTTATATCCATCCAACGTAACTATACGGTATATAGTACAGTACTGTATTGTGATTGTCACTGTGAGTCATATAATGTTAAGACTCACAGCATCCGGAGGAGACTCGTTGATAAAGACAGCATACTCAAGGATCACCAGAACTTCTCTTACAGACAATGGCATGTCGTTACTCACACCTGTTGTCTTCCACGGTCGTCTCAGTTCAACCTGACAAAGTTAACAAATACTGATTACATTTACATATCTAGAATATGGCTTGAAGTATTATTTATATCAGTAGTGTGAAGAATAACAGACTACATATTTTTTTTACTTTTACCGGTACTATTGCTACTACTACTACTACTACCTACTACTACTTCTACTACTACTAACCTGACACTTGGTGATATTATTGGTGGTGGTGTATGTGATGACAAATAGTTGTAGTGACACACTGACCACCAGCTCTGTGAAGGTGTGTATGGCTTCTGTGTCCCAAGAGTTACCCCTCGCTGGCATCACCTCATGCAGACCACACACCAGGGCAAACGATGGCACACTCTCAAGCTGATACTCAGGCGGACATCTTCGCAACCTGAAAAACAGATCATATTGACTAACTCTTTTGTTATATTTTGCCTGTTCTCCATTTTTTTATTACCTAAAGAAAATGTACTATTAGCCAAAAGAATTTTGTACACACTCTTGGCTTCTAGGGTTCACAACATACAGAAAATATAGCTATATATTATAATAGGTTTGTAGTTTGGCAATCATCGAGTCACTTGGTAGACTATTCATAGCAGTATTTTCAGATAATGACTTCTTTTTCTATATAGCCTGTGTAAGAATTCCTGTGATCAACCGTACCAACTCTCTTTATAATTTCTAGAACAAGGTATTGGTGTTGGGACAGAAAATCTTACCGTGAAAATGGTAGATTCTCACTGTTGCCGTAGTCAATGTACTCCACGTGGATACTGTCACTGGTCACAAGGTTCACTACGGCACGGTACCAACTGTCATCATGTGTGTACTGACCAAGATACACCTGACCTGAAATATAGAACAGTATTACAAGTCCATATTACTGTACTATATTAAAATGCAAATTAAACAATAAGTTACACATCAAGACAACAAAATGAATCTATCTTTGCTTACCACATCTAGGAGTTTCCATCATGGGGCTACTTTTCCTGGCAGCTGCATTGATTTTCTTGAAGAAGCGTTTGGCCTTGGCTTGGTCCTGGTGACGCTGAACATAGAACATGGAGGGACTCTTGATGTGTACCACCTCCACCTCCTCCATCAACACTGTGAACACATTGATTGGAATAAAGGAATGAATGATGTAGTTACTGTACAGCATACTGGGTCTGACCTCTCATAAAGCTGGAGGAAGTGTACTGTACTAACACTGCAACAGGAAGAGGGGAGACAAAAGTGGGACAGCAGGCACAATGCAGAATAAAATAAAAATATGTAACATAAAAAACAAAGGCGATTTGGTTTACATTATAGTATAGTTGATCACCGGGAGGCAGATATTGTTGCTTGGATGGTTTCCAAATTATACAGAGATGCTTAAGGACAACCTAATTAAAGTATAGCGATGTTTGACCTTACTTTCAAGACAATTAGATATCAAAATGAGGATACATAGTCTGTAAACAGTGCAGAAATTAAACTGCCAGGTGTTTGTGAGGGAAAAATAATACAGTATAATAATAGTACTGCTGAGTCAACCCACATGCAGTAACTTTGGATGGTTTGAGAGTAGTGGTGGTGGTGGATAGCGTGGAGTGAAGACTGGTGAGTGATGGACTTCTCTTCATCATACCACCAACAGCATCAGCAGGCAACATATGACAGTCCTTATTCCTCTCATCACGGTCGGCTTCACTCGGGTCATCTGTATTCTTGGGACGAGCTCCGAGCATCTCCCACTTGTTGTTCCACTTAAGAAGCTAAATTAAGAAGCCTGAGTTAAGGGGGGTATATAGTATAGTACAGTGTTGTTTGTGGTAAATCTTAAGCAACTGATTCCTCCAAACTGTTTCAAGCAATAGGTCACCATTATCTTTGTTCATCTGGTCCTGTTTCCTGGCATACTTTAGAGAAATCAAGGAGTTCCAATGTACCAAAAGAACCCTCATAACTCTTTTTCCTATTCTATGTTTGAAGTGGAAAAAATTGATGCTTTACATAAAATCAAATCATCAGTCCTTTCCACTGCAATTCTGGTGTAGGATCTTCTTCCATTTTCTCATTAAAACATAACGCTTGTGGGAACTTAGTCCGAGTATAACTCTTTACAAATTATAAAATGACAATACCAAGCCATAACTAAATTATGATAATAACTAAGAGTAGCAAGTCAATACCTTTGCTTCAAACAATACATACATACTGCTGCTGCAATCCAAACTGTTCCTCATTATGATGGTACAGTATTTTTATATTAATATACCAGGCATTTATCTCCATGCTGGAGGTAGCCCTTTGCTAAGGGAATCTTACAGGGGAGGGGTTCCCCGTGCCCCTCGCCCCCGAGACCATTGTACTGTTAGACACAGGAGTTTGTGGTACAGTCGAGGTGTAATTTGTTTAGCTCCTAGCTGTATGAAATTTCCTTGCGCCAATTAGATACACCAGGGGCAGACAATATCATGTAACATGGTGACAACAGGCAAGTACCAGACAATAGTCATTGGTTACTGAACAGGGATAAGCATTTTTCACCTGGGTTGTACTGCAATTTCCTGAGTCCAACTATACAGTACAGTACTGACCTTAAGTTTTTTATCCCAAGTTGATGATACATGTGGTTGGTTGAGAGGCAGAGTGTTTGATGACTTGACCTGAGTGTTGATATCTTTGATGGTCACAGAACTTGCTCCACTCGACACATTACTGGTAGAATCTGCAGGTTCTATCCTCAGTCCTTCAAGTAATAATTTACTTTTATCAGATAATGGTTCTTGGAGGCTAGAACAATCTTGAGGTAACAAAAAGCCACCATCATAATCTTTCTGTATAATATTTGAAAAGTTAGGTATGTCCCCAAACTGTAGTAAAGATACATGACATTCCTCACCACCAACACCACTCCTCCTCTGGGTTAAACCACATCCTTCAATCTTCCGGTCATTAGAGGGGGAGTGACTGTCTAAATACTTTCTGGCATCTTTCTGTAGTAGTAACAGGGACCTTGGTACAGGCTTGGTCAGGGCTACATCTGTGCTCTCTATATCACCCGTGTATGTCGAGTCATTGCAAAACAACATGTCAGTAGAGTTAGTAGACACTGTGTTCTCACTCCTGAAGGTTTCCATACCAGTATGGTACTCAATAGCTGACACAGAACTGACATTGAGATCAGCTGGTGACTGTTGGAATGAAGACAGTGTATCTTCTGCATCTGGAAGAAATATCAGTGTTGATTTTAAGTATCTAAAAATCAGCAATAAAAAAATATTCTATTGGCATTATTTGTCTGAGAGCAAACTCTGATACACAATGTGTCACAAAAAGGACCTAAGGACCAGCAGAGATACAGTAGGTTTGCATAGTGTGCGACAATTTGGGCAACAGAGGGGCTCGCGTACGTAAAATTCGCATACAGTAGTTTGAATACATTTTTATATGGGGAAAATTACTTATGGGCGACCACTGCCTCAAACTGACAATTTACAGACATGTTATACACTAATATACAGGGTACAGTACTGTATTCAGTAATTGTGATTTGATTATAAGTCACAGTAGCAAAGAATATAAGTTGTTACCAAAGAAATAGCAGTATAAAAGCACACTAGAATTATGGGATGTGGTTCCAAGGTGGCTGTGATAATATAATGAGATCCCCACTGTTCCTCCCAAAGTCACATCACTACTACCCTCACCCACCACCACACCACCACTACCCTCACCCACCACCACACCACCACTACCCTCACCCACCACCAAACCACCACTACCCTCACCCATCACCACACCACCACTACCCTCACCCACCAACAAACCACCACTACCCTCACCCATCACCACACCACCACTACCCTCACCCACCACCACACCACTACTCCCACTAGCACTGCATTCAATGTTGGTCTCATTCATTTCGTCCATAAACCCTTCAAAGTCAAGGGTGGACACAACTAAATGCGTAATGAGATAGCGAGATACAGCTCTATCAAAATGAATACTAGGATATTGGCATGACTTAGCTGTCAGCCAGTCAAGAGTAGAAGCACCATAACTCCTCATAGTCTGCATAATAGCCAGCATGGGCTATACAGCCATGGCAATGGTACCACTGGATAGGCCTGGACTAGAACAAAGGGACTGACTGTCTGACTTTACCCTGCATGGACTAAGACCACACCAAACTCTAACCATCCCAACTCATTTGTTATTTGTAATTTGGACTTAACAACGCTAGATTTTATTCTCTTAAACTAAATAAACGGATAATTTTCTGCATTCTGCCTATACAATCAGAACGAAATATTTCGACAAAGTCGCGAGTCGATATATTCATTACAGCACTGCGTGCCTCATATATTGTATTTCGCAAATAATTATTCAACTACGGCAGTATGAGTTATCTGATACTCAAAATCAACTGTAGTTGATGGTATTCTTCATTACTGACTGAATAATTGGCCATCTGAATAGTAATAACTGTATATTGTTAATTCCTGTATGAACTATACCATATCAAGAATACATTAAATCGGACACTGTGTTTACATGTAGTGTTGCCAGGGTACAATAATAAAAGGGTCAGACTCATTTGCCATGACTGTAAAGCATACCACATACCAAGAAGGGTTTACTGTACCTGTGTGTGTGGTAGGGGTGATGAACAGCAAATTCTGGGAGTCATTTCTCTTCACCTCCAAAAACTGTGAGATTTTCTGAGCCAGTTTGTTAACCTCATCCTTCCTGTGTAGTATAAATAAATTTGTCATTGATAAAACCAGTCTTTCTGATTTCAACTGCATAGAAAGACTGGTAAAATGAAACTACAGTAGACCGCTGATATATATAATGTTAATAATCACTAAGCCACCACTTCATTTTACACACACACAGTCCCTTATTGAAGATCAAAAGCTTTCCAGGCTTCTGTTATTCATTACCATACAGCCAAAGTTTAGATGTTGTTGATGTTCTCCCGGGACAGAATGGCCTCCTGCCCCATAGACCCTGGGTACACTCTGGTCGCAGTGAAAAAAAAATTAAAAAAATAAAGGAGGGGCTGGCCCTATATGCCTGGGCTACCAAAACAAATCCCAGAGCTTACTGGACCAGAGAGTCTGGGTGACTTTGACAGCCAGTGCTGTGGGAAACCAAGTCCACGTTATCACAAGAGCTACAAGTGGGGCTGCACCTTCCATGAGACCAGTTCTGAAGGGACCATAAAGAGGGAGGGAGTTTAAACTACTGCATGCAAAGGGATAATGTAACCCCGTGTGCTAGCGATCCACACAGGAAAAGATAAAGAAAAAAAAAAGCTCCGGTTGCAGTATACCATGTGAGCAGATCTCGTCATATCCACTAGAAAGTGACCATATCCTATAAAGATAATTATTTTGTCCCTGTGGGGGATAGTTAGTATTCACAGAGAATAAAGTCAGCCCTCCTGGACAGAACAGCCTAAGTGATATACTGTACTGGGTCTGTGTTATATTACAATGTGATTACCATCCACTTTACATATCATAATTATCTACTACAGTATGTAGACCTCCGGTTAGATGGCAGAACAGAGTGGAAGAGTATGTAAGGAAGAGAAACATGAGGGGTAGAGGAGGGCTTGACCAAGTAAGGAGGGAGTGTTGGAACAGGGAGAACTGGAGGCACTCCCCCTTGGGGGGAGTTCCCAGAGGGAACGAGGCATTAGGGCTATATATAGATAGATAGACAGTATGTATAACTTTCAGGGATGGAAGGAGAAGGTAGAGATACCAATAGAATGATGAAATTTAAAAGGGTGTAGGAGTGAGTTAGAAAAGAATGACAGCAGCCAGTGAGAAGTGATGGGTGTAGGAAAGGTTTTAAGGAAGTACAGTACAGTACTGTACAGTGTATACAGTACTGTGTTGTTGGTCATGTTTAATCTGGAGCAATTGATTTTTCCCAACTATTTCCTAGCAACAGGATACCATTACAGTATATTTATTCATTGGTACTGTTTCCTGGCATACTTTGGGGAAATCAAGGCACTTCAATGGACAGTACCAAATAAGTGTATTAGCCTCGTATTTTTGCAGTGGATTACAGTAACAGCAAAAGCAATTCAATTAAGAGGAGATTATTGTGTTGATAAATTGAATGGTCTCTGATTCCTCTTAGCTATGCCAGAAAACAGATGCCCTCAATGGTACAAACAGGGGATCATCAATGTTGTGGCATCGTTTGGAGGAATCATAGACCTACAGTAGCTTCCACTCGACCAACCAAAGAATCTCCCCTGACCCAACTCACCTGAATGGATTAATCTGAGGGAGGTGTGGGTCTTGTAGGTCGGGTTCCTGTGAGAGTTGTTGACGTAGCTTTGCCAGAAGGTGTAAAGGGGAGACCACACACCCCTCACCCCTCACTACACCCCGGGCCTCGCTTAGCAGGGACTCTCGTTCCAACACCTCCACACTTAGTCTCTCCTCCTGTGCAATGTAATACAATATAAATACTCACAATAATTATATACTCTTCATATGGATAACACATGCAATAAAAAAAAAATAATCATAATAATAATTCTGTAATAATAACATATCTAATTCTTGATTCTACCCTAACCTTTCACAATAGAGTATAGCAAAAACAAAGTGAGGGATACACACATAAGAAACATAACTGTACTAAACTATAAAGGTAATAAGTGAACTCTGAAACTAAATGTGCATTAGTGAAGGATAGACATATATAACACTACAATATACTACTGTACCGGTACTCTAAAAGGCAGTAAGTGAACTCTGGGACTAAACCTGTATAAGTGAGAGATACATACATGAGTGGTGAGGGTGGCAGAGAGTTCCCGGGCCCAGTCGTGGATGCGGTGGAGGGCCTGTTGTTCCCGTAGCTGCAGGAGTCCGATGAGTTGCTGTGTGTCATGACGGACGCTGAGGACGGCACCACGACCGTACGATACCACAGCCTTCACCAGATCACCACACCTCTGAAACCAGGGATCACAATAAATAAATAATCAATCAATCAATCAATCAACCTATCTATCTATCTATCTACAGTATACACTTTTGGTACACTGAAGCACTTTGATTTCTCCCAAAGTATATACAGTATGTCAGGAAACAGGACCAGATGAACAAAAGTAATGGTGTTGTGTTGCTTGGAATAGCTTTGAGGAATCAGTTACTCCAGATTTACCACCAACACTGTACGACCTTCTTATTGGGTGATAATGCCTTGTCAAACCAGAGTACAGAAGCTTTTATAAATGCAAATGCAGCTTCTCTCTCTTTCTTTCTCTCTAACTCTCTCAATCAAACAATCAATCCCTCTCCTTCTCTCAATCAATCAATGAATTAATATTTATCTCTCTCAATCAATTAATTAATCTCTCTCTCAATCAATCAATGAATTAATCTCTCTCTCTCTCAATCAATCAATCAATGAATTAATCTCTCTCTCAATCAATCAATCAATGAATTAATCTCTCTCTCTCAATCAATCAATCAATCAATGAATTAATCTCTCTCTCTCAATCAATCAATCAATGAATTAATCTCTCTCTCAATCAATCAATCAATCAATGAATTAATCTCTCTCTCTCAATCAATCAATCAATGAATTAATCTCTCTCTCTCTCTCTCTCTCAATCAATGAATTAATCTCTCTCTCAATCAATCAATGAATTAATCTCTCTCTCTCAATCAATCAATCAATGAATTAATCTCTCTCAATCAATCAATGAATTAATCTCTCTCTCAATCAATCAATGAATTAATCTCTCTCTCTCAATCAATCAATCAATGAATTAATCTCTCTCTCTCAATCAATCAATGAATTAATCTCTCTCTCAATCAATGAATTAATCTCTCTCTCTCAATCAATCAATGAATTAATCTCTCTCTCTCAATCAATGAATTAATCTCTCTCTCAATCAATCAATGAATTAATCTCTCTCTCTCTCTCTCTCTCTCTCTTTCTTTCTCAGGTATATAATATATAAATCCGAATTATAAGCACACACACACACGAGGTGAGAGTGTGGGTGGGTAAGGTTGGATAAGGGTGTCACGAAAAGGTTAATAGGTGGGTGGGTGCGATTGAAGGAGTGTGGGAGGGAGAGAAGGAGAGGAGTGAGGGGGAGAGGAGTGAGGGGGAGAGGAGTGAGGGGGAGAGGAGGAGTGAGGGGGAGAGGAGGAGTGAGGGGGAGAGGAGGGAGAGGAGGAGTGAGGGGGAGAGGAGGAGTGAGGGAGAGAGGTGTGAGGGGAGAGAGGTGTGAGGGGGAGAGAGGGGGAGGGAGAGAGGGGGAGGGAGAGGAGTGTGGAAGAGGGGGAGGGGGAGAGAGGGAGAGGGAGGAGGGACAGTGAGAGTGGGAGAGTGAGAGTGACTGAGTGAGGGAGGGAGAATGTCAGGGTGATTTCAGATGGGAGAGAAAGGTACATAATGGAGGGAGGGAGGAAGAATGGCAGGAATTAATTAATTAAGAAAAAATGGACAAAATAATTAAGAAAAGACAAAAGGAACAAAATAACTAAGGAAGGAAGGAATTAAAGAAAGAAGGAAGGGAAAAAAGATGATTATGTAGTGACATATTAAAACGAGTAGCACTGTACTGAAGTACTAGGGGGGGGGGGGGGAGGGGGGGGAGGGGAGAGGGAAGAGGGGAAGGGTATGTTTGGGGTAGAGAGAGAGAGAGAGAGAGAGAGAGAGAGAGAGAGAGAGAGAGAGAGAGAGAGAGAGAGAGAGAGAGAGAGAGAGAGAGAGAGAGAGAGAGAGAGAGAGAGAGAGAGAGAGAGAGAGAGAGAGTAGGAGGAGGGGGAGGAGAGAAAGAGAGGGAGGGGGGTGGGGGGAAATGAAGGGCACTGAGATGGACATACAGACAAGGTGTGTGTGTGTGTGTATAGATATGAATGTATGTGTCAGCCAGGGGTACTAGTGTGTGTGTGTGTGCGCCAGACAGGGGTATTTGTGTGTGTGTGCCAGACAGGGGTATTTGTGTGTGTGTGTGTGTGTGTGTGTGTGTGTGTGTGTGTGTGTGTGTGTGTGTGTGTGTGTGTGTGTGTGTGAATGTATGTGCCAGACAGGGGTAGCCTACTATAGTGTGTGTGTGTGTGCCAGACAGGGGTATTAGTGTGTGTGTGTGTGTTAGGTAGGTCAGGTGTTGGTGGTGGGTTGGATGGCCTTCTGTTGGTTGGTTTGAGTTCAGTAGTGCCACACCCGTCACTATCACCACTCCTACACCGCCCCCACCACTACCACTACTAGCCCTACCACTAGCACCACCACTACCACTACCACTTCCACTATCACTACCCCCACTCCTACACTGCCCCCACCACTACCACTATCACCACCACCACTAGTATCATCACAATAATTACACTACTATCACCACTATTACTACAACTTTTATCACCCCTACTATCACTACTACTACTACCACTACTACTACTACTCACCACAACGTTTTATAATCACCACGAGTGCTAAAAGTATCATGTGACAAAGAATCAGAAAATTAACAGTGAAGGAAATAATTGAAAAAAACAACAACATAATAATAATAATAAAAATGTGGTAAGGAATGAAGCATAGACATGTGAACTGTGTAATAACAAATGTACCAATAACGAAAACAAGTGATACTGTAAATTATTTTGGTGATTAATAACATACATACATACAGTAAATCACCACGTGTACAGTCACCATAAAAAAAAGTCCATGTGAAAAAACAAAACAGAACAAAAACAAAAGTAAGGTACAAAAAAAAGTTCTCCAAAAATATTATCTAAAGTTTTTTTTTTTCATAAGTGGTGAAAAATAATAATTAAAATAAAAAACAGAGGATGGATGGATGGATGGTGACACAGAATAAACACTTGAATATATTAAAAACACAAAAAACAAACAAATAATGGGAAATAAGTGTTAGGAAATAAGATAATAATACATGTTGACATTTTAAAAGCATTGGGGTCAAGAACAGGTACTTGTGTGTATGTTTTTTTTTTTTTTTTTTTAAGATTTGTTACTATTATTTTGTATGTGTGTGTGTGTGTGTGTGTGTGTGTGTGTGTGTGTGTGTGTGTGTGTGTGTGTGTGTGTGTGTGTGTGTGTTCTAGTGTTTTTTAAGATTTGTTACTCTGAATTGTGTGTGTGTGTGTGTGTGTGTTCTAGTGTTTTTTTAAGATTTGTTAATCTGAATTGTGTGTGTGTGTGTGTGTGTGTGTGTGTGTAACCGGTTCCAACTCCCTACTGAGACGACGCAACATTAAACATATCAACATATTCAATTATTGCTATCTCTCTCTCCTTACATACTTCCTCACTCATAATCAAACACACACACACACACTCTCTTTCTAACTTTACATGCTTATCTCTCTCTCTCTCTCTCTCCCTTACATACTTCCTCTATCTCTCTCTCCTTACATACTTCCTCTCTCTCTCTCTTCTTACGTACCTCTTTACTCATCATCAAACACACACACTCACACTCTCTCTCTCTCTCTCTCTCTCTCTCTCTCTCTCTCTCTCTCTCTCTCTCTCTCTCTCTCTCTCTCTCTCTCTCTCTCTCTCTTCTTACATACCTCTTTACTCATCATCAAACACACACACACACTCTCTCTCTCTCTCTCTCTCCTCTCTCTCTCTCTCTCTCTCTCTCTCTCTCTCTCTCTGACCTCCTGCAAACCATCCATCATTGTGGCCTCGTATTCCATGCAGTATATGCTAGGTCAGGTCAGGTCAGGTAAACCGGTCCCTATATAGTTTTACACTTAACATAACACTCACCATCCTCTTTTTAAACACTCACCATTCTCTTTTTTTACACTCACCCTCCTCTTTTTTACACTCACCCTCCTCTTTTTTACACTCACCATCCTCTTTCTTTATCATTATTGCGTTTGTTTACATAGCTTCTGTACAGTCACGATCAAAAGAGTAAAGCCAATGAAATAAAGTGATCTATGTGAGTGTGTATATAATATATATATACACACATACACACATACTTTTTCTTTACTTTAATGAATTGTTCGTTTACTTTGCCTTTGTACAGTCACGATTAGAAGTCTTGTGAATGAATAAATTATGGTGACCTGCCTGAGTGAATCTATAACACACACACACACACACACACCCACACACACACACACACACACACACACACACACACACACACACACCTACCTTTCTTTATATTGTAATGTCATATTCGTACAGTCCGTCACAAATAAGATGTGTTGTGAATGAATGAATTAAAGTGATCTATATGAGTGACTTCTTTGAATGAATGAATGAATGAATAAACAAACAAACAAACACACAAACAATATGTGTAGTGTTGGTTGGTAGTCTGGGAAGTGTGACAGTACAAACATCATTATTATTATTATTATTATTATTATACTCTACTGTGACATTATATCTTTGTACGTGAAGGTTGAAGAGTGAGGAGAGACGAAAGGAGTGCAGAGAGAAAAGCAAAGGAGAGTGATAAAATAGACAAAAACAGTGACAGAAGAAAGGAGGAAAGAAGAAAGAGAGGAAAACAGATAAGAAAGGAAGAAAGGAAAAGGAAAAAAGAGAAGGAAGGAGGAAAAGAGAAAGAGGAAAAGACAGAAGGAAGGAGGAATAGAGAGAAGAGGAAAACAGAAAAAAGGAGGAAAGGAAAATAGAAAAAAAGTGGAGTGAAT
>JAWZYT010002485.1:102500-163248 GCA_034508575.1 Petrolisthes manimaculis | reverse complement strand
AGAGAGAGAGAGAGAGAGAGAGAGAGAGAGAGAGAGAGAGAATCTTAATAATAACACGTATACCAATCGCTATAAAACCAGGCAGACGAGGGTTATAGTGAGATGTAATGATTAAATCTCCACTTCGCCCCTTCCTTTCCTTTCCTTCCTTCCTTCCTTACAACTTGGGTTATATATAGGGTTCTATAGATACAGCTCGTCTGCCTCTATACCTACCTTCCTACCTTCCTTGGAGCTGATTCTCTTTATAACTCGTTTTTTTTCCTCATTCGGTTCCTCTTCCTCGCTCCTTCTTTCTTCTCTTTCCTCCCAGTGTTTTCTTTGATTACTTCCCCACTCACCTTCACCCAACTTCTCCAAATCTCAAACCACTTCTCCCTCCCACATTCTATCACCTTTTCCCACATTTCCCCATCCTCTCTCCCTCACTCATCCTACCACCTTCATTTACCTCCTCATATTCTCCAACCACGTATGTACAGTTGGACACATGAATGGGTGGTACAGCCCAGGTGGTGAAAGATACTTGTCCCATTCGAGTAACCAGTGTCTATTATCAGGTATATACCTGCTTTGTATTACCATCCTCAATACTGACTTCTGCCCCTGATGTCTCCTATTTGGCACTAATAAGGAACTTGATATTGGGAGAGATTGACCATCTTTCACTTGGGCTGTGCCACCCATTCCTGTGTCCAACTGTACCCTCAGCTCCCTAACCTCCATAACCACTTTCTTCCACCTCCTACCACCACTAATCCCTCCTTCACCATACACCTCCATCGCCTCCTACATTGTACCATATCTCATCTTACACTCTGTCACCTACAAAGTCCCTCCCCCTCTCTCTCTCTCCTCCATCTACTCACCTTCTCTCTCTCTCTCTCTCTCTCTCTCTCTCTCTCTCTCTCTCCTACCATCTTTACTCACCTTCTCCCACTTCCCACAAACCTCCACCTCCTACCTTTTCTCCCACACACACCCCACACTGCCACTGCCACTACCGTCACCTCCACTGTCTCTCCCACTCTCCACTGAACCCACCTCCCACTTGGCATCACCGTGTAAAGTCCCATCATTTCAAGAACCAAACGAGGCCAGCATAATCTCCCCTCCTCGCTCCAATGACCCACGCTCACGGTATTTCCTCCTTAGATAATTTTTCTGCATATAAAATCAAGAGCCAATATGGACGATGCGTTCAGAAAAGCCGTCTGGTATATATTTTGTGAAAAGCCTTTATATATATACACAGGGAAGAGAAATGGAGCAGAAAGTGAACTATCGAAGACTTTTATAGGTTAATGCATCTGTATGTGTAATATTTAGATGCCTTGCAGTGAATAATTATAATCAAGTGAATAATTATAATCATGGAAATTAAGTTGGTCATTCATTTATTTTGTTTATAACATCTCATAAATATACAAGTCGACCCCAACCAGTCTTAAAGTCGTCCCAGGTACTAAAGGAAACATTCAACCAAAGGGACAAGAATGATGCTGGGAGCTACACACCATATATATAGAACCGCTACCGGTAATTATTTTCCCTGGGCCCCTTCAAAGTGTTTCAGAAAACATAAAATGCTGAACACAAATGACGGTAACCTGGTGTTTGTATTAGTTAAAAAGAATCCTTTACTAAAGATTTACCACCATTGTACTTTCCCATTAAGCAATATACAGTATAACCACTCCAGTACAAGAAAGATGGACAACTTCACACGCCCACCAGACTCCATTCAATATACACCTCGTCTCCTCCAGATGCCAGTGATATAATAATTATACCCTTCCACCTGTGTTCCTCTGTCCTCTGTTCCAACTAAAGTCAGAGGCTGAGACAGTGGTGTGTTGGGTGTTTAGGCTTATGCTATACCGAGTGCCTCCTGATCTCATCCCTATACAAACACTCACATTCCATTCTTTCCCCACTCTATCACACACTGAAAAAAACATCCACTCTGATATTGAGAATTTGAGAGAGAGAAATAAAGGAAGAAGTGTAAAGAAGTAACGAATGGGGGGAGAAGGGGAGGTGGTGTTGGTGAGAGGAACAAAGGAGCTAGGAAGGAAAGCGAATGGAAGTATGAAGAAGTCAGAAAGTACAGGGGAACAGAAGGGTAGAGAAGAGTAGGGAAAGGAAGGGAAGAGTAAAGAAGGGAAGGAAAGGGAAGGGAACAGAACAGAAGGGAATAGTAGAGAAGAGTAGAGAAGGGAACAGAAGGAAGGAGTGGGGTGGAGAAGGGAAGGGAAGGAAGGAGTAGGGTGGAGTAGGGAAGGGAAGGGAAGGAAGGAGTAGGGTGGAGTAGGGAAGGGAAGGAAGGAGTAGGTTAAAGTAGAGAAGGGAACAGAAGGAAGGAGTAGGGTGGAGTAGAGAAGGGAACAGAAGGAAGGAGTAGGGTGGAGTAGGGAAGAGAAGGGAAGGAAGGAGTAGGTTAGAGTAGGGAAGGGAAGGGAAGGAAGGAGTAGGGTGGAGTAGGAAAGAGAAGGGAAGGAAGGAGTAGGGTGGAGTAGGGAAGGGAAGGAGGTTTGAGGCTGCCTATAGTCGTGACCAGTTGAGCTTCACGACCAGACACATGGACACGACCCACCAACACTAACAACATCCACCACCACCACCACCACCATCATCCCATACGAACCTAACCAAACCTAACCTAACCTAACCTAACCTAACCTAACCTAACCTTATCTCATCTCATCTCATCTCATCTCACCTCACCTAACCAAACCTAACCTAACCTAACCTAGCAAGGAGGAGAGGAGAGGAGAGGAGAGGAGGGGAAACGAGGTACAGTCATGCTCAAAAGTCCTACAACCCTGGTGAATAAAAGTGAGCAAATATGAGTGAATCTTTTGGACCAATATTGCAAAGAACCAACAGCTATAGTTTGGTAGAGAGAGAGAGAGAGAGAGAGAGAGAGAGAGAGAGAGAGAGAGAGAGAGATAGAGAGAGAGAGAGAGAGAATAGATGGAGGAATTAAAGGAGTATCTATATATAAGTGTGGCCAGAAGTGAGGTTTATAATGATTGTCCAGGATTGTCTTCATATTAAGCTTCCGTTCTCTACAGTCACTATACACTACCTCAGAAATAAACTATGCAATATTTATACCAATATTACGATAAATATAGACTGTAGAAAGTAGTAGTAATAATAATAGCACTAAATAATAATAATACTCGTAATAATAATAATAATAATAATGATAATAATGATAATAATAATAATAATAATAATAATAATAATAATAATAACAACAATAATAATAATATGTTCAATGTACTGCTCTGAACTAAACTTTTCAATTTAACTGCACAGCCTCCAAAGAGCGTAGTTACATTTTCCTATTACTCTAATTTGAAACTGTAAATAAAATCCTACACAGGCAGAGCAACAATAAACCTTAATAAACGTCTTGGGAAAGCTATACATGTAGTCACAATAAACCAAATACATTAGTTAAAATTTATAACACCATGGCTTATATAATTATAAAACCGAGTAATTTTTCTGAGCCAATGTTACAGAGACCAACCAATATTATTAACTATATATGGTTTTATTTCAATTCTTTCGTGGTCGTTTATATATGTTTAAATTTATGCTAAACCAAACAAAAATTTAGGATTCCTCGTATACATTAAGTCCCGAAAATAAATAATAATTGGAGATAAAAGAGTCCTTCAAATATTGCCACGAAACATCACCTCTATAGGGAAGGAGTTTGTTTCGTGGCATAATCAGGAGGAATCAGAAACCTCCATACAATTTTCATACACGATCACAGGGTCGTTAATTAAGGTGGTAGGATAATTGTTGTTTGGGTACATTGGAGTGTCTTGATTCCTCCAAAGTATAATTATGCTATAGAGGCAACAGAACCAGAAGAGCAAATATAATGAATGGCTTTCTGTTGTTGCTTAGAAAAATAGTTTGGAGGTTTCAGTTGCTCCAGATTTACCAACAACAAACACCAAACCAACCCACTTTGCCCTTATAATAATGCTCTTATCACGGTCCAATTTGGTGCAGCCGTTTCCTGGCCATAAGAATGAAGGTCTGACTGTCACGGTGTTAAGGTGAGGCGTGACCAGGGGATGACAGAATGGAAGGTATAGATGGCAGGTTGGCTGAGAGAATGGAAGGTAAGGTGGGAGATAGGGATGAAGAATGGAAGGTAAGGTGGAAGGGAGGGATGGGAGGTAGGGATGAAGAATGGAAGGTATAGATGGCAGGTTGGCTGAGAGAATGGAAGGTAAGGTGGAAGGGAGGAATAGGAGGTAGGGATAACAGAATGGAAGGTAAGGTGGAAGGGAGGGATGGGAGGTAGGGATGAAGAATGGAAGGTAAGGTGGGAGGCAGGATTGGCAGGTAGGGATGAAGAATGGAAGTTAAGGTGGGAGATAGGGATGAAGAATGGAAGGTAAGGTGGGTGGTAGGTTGGCTGAGAGAATGGAAGGTAGTAAGGTGGGAGTGAGGATGGAAGGTATAGGGTGACAGAGCTATGGCAGAATAATAGGAAGAATAAAAAGACAGGGTGAGATTGGACAGGTTAAGTGGTGGTAGGTATGGACAAGAAATACTGGCATGAAAATGGGAAGGCTGCATATAAGTGATAGAGAGTACAGAGTAACATACAGGGGGCCATGGAAGAATAACATGAATTCACCCCATTTCTCTAGATTCATTATCCATTGTCTTCCCTTTCTCCCCACTTCATTACCCTTCTCCCCTCCATTTATTCACCAGAGAAGAGTAAAGGAAGAGAGGAGAGTGAAGGGAGGAAGAGAGGAGAGTGAAGGAAGAGAGGAGAGTGAAGGAGCGTTGAAAAGTATTACAGAGGAGCTCTTTAGTGGTGAAGGAAGAGAGAGACAGGAAAGGAGAGAGTGTTAAGAGCATCTAAAGTACAGCCTCTTGGTGGTGAAGGAAGGGAGGAAACGATTAGATAGAAGAGAAGTTGAAGTGGAACTGAAGAAGCGATTTGGTGGTGAAAGACAAGACAGTGGTTAGAGAGAAAAGTGTGTTGGTGGTAAGGGAAGATAGCACAGTGTTGGAGTTGGACCATAATGGAGGCATCACCACCAAAAGTTTCATAATGAAAAAAAAAAAAAATATATATATATATATATATAAATAAATAAACAAATAAATAAATAAAAGTATACAAATGAAGTAGGGTACTGTTCATAAATTAAAGTAATAATATATTTTATGATAATACATGAATCTGAAATAACAAATAGGATACGATACACAAAGGAAATTCTCTCAAACTTACAAGGGTAATAATTATGATTTGGGTAAATAGAAAAACTTCACATCCACGTACGTATGTATGTATGTATTAGCTATAGTAGTGATGTTTTAATACAATTTTTAATACAAAGATGATAAATATATAGTTTTCATATTATGGTAAATTACCGGTACTTATGTATGTATTAGCTATATAGTAGTAATGTTGTATGTATGTATGTATTAGCTATAGTAGTGATGTTGTAATACAATTTTAATACAGAGATGACAGATATATAGTTTTCATATTATGGTAAATTACGTTATGTTGTTGTTGGAATAAAAACTTGTTCAGAATACAACTATCTGGTCACATTAGCAACTTAAAGGTGGTAATTCACTTTTGTTACACATTGGAGTGCCTTGATTCCTCCAAAGTATATATGCCAGGAAACAACAGCACCCGAAGAGCAAAAATAAGGATGTTCTGTCGTTGCTTGGAATTGTTTGGAGGATTCAGTTGCTCCAGATTTACCAAAAAAAAAAAAAAAAAAACTTCCCCTCTTAATTAAGTACACGAGATTGACGCGAATTTCTGCTGTCGGCTGTACAATTGTCGACACATGAAGCTTGTGAAATAAATACAACAGGAAGGAAAGTGAGTAAAATTTGTAGATTGTTGACAAGCAGACAGTAATACTATTTTACTGTCTGTCTGTCAACAAACAAACTAGGTACATCTTTTTTCCCTTTCCTTTCTTTTGTAGCCAAGCACCTCACAAGTAACCAGCCATACCAGCTTCATGTGTGTCCAACTGTACGTATACCTTCAGATCCTTGCCAGTCCTTTCATCTCTTCAACTGTCCCTCCATCCATTCCTTTTATATATTCTTGGTGATTGGTCTATCTATCTAATTTCCTTCCTCAATCGTGCTACAGGATTGTCCAGTCCCATTCAGTGACAATCTCTCTTACTTTAAAAAAAATCACTTTACAATCCTCTTCCAACACATTCACCTCTTTCCTACTATTTTATTTTTTTTCGTTTTTTCATTCTCATCTTCTCCTCTCCTCTCTTCTGTCTATTTCTCGTTCCTTACTTTCATGAAATCTGTATATTCCTTACCAACCATTATTATTTTTTAAACTTTTCTCATGTTTACTTCCTTTAAACCTACATCACCTTCCTATTAATTTTTCTCGTTTTTTCATTATCATCTTCCCCTCTCCTCTCTTCTGTCTCTTCCTTGTTCCTTATCAATCTTAAATTCTTTCATTTTTCTCATGTTTCCTTCCTTTAAACCTACATTACTTTCCTACTCTTCACCTTTTTCGTATATATTTCTCATTTTTCTCATTCTTCTTTTCTTCAATTTCTTCTCCTCCCTCTTCTTTCTTTCTTCTCTTTCTCAGTAATCGCCTGCCTTCTATCTTTGTCTATTTTTCTTTTTGTTCTACATAATCTTCCTATCTGCAATTCTTCTATGTCCAATGTTTTATATAAAAGATAAAAAATAATTCCTCACCTCCTATTCTATACCTCGAAGATGGTATATTTTCTCCCCTCCTCCTCCTCCTCCTCCTACTTCTCTCCTTCTTCCTTCTCCTTCTCCCATTCCTCCTCCTCCTCCTCCTCCTTCCCCTCTTCTTTCACTCATATTTCTTACCACACATATATGTTGCTTCTTCCACACACACACACACACACACACACACACACACACACACACACACACACCTCACCACCTCCGAATTTTCCTTCAATCCATCATTACTCCCGTTCGTTCCTCTGAATATTTCGACGACGAATTTTCTGCGTATTTCCATCTTTTTCTATCTGTCTGTCTGTCTGTCTGTATTTCTGTATATCTATCTATCTATCTATCTGCGTATTTCCATCTCTCTCTCTCTCTGTCTCTGTCTGTCTGTCTGTCTGTCTGTCTGTCTGTCTGTCTGTCTGTCTGTCTGTCTGTCTGTCTGTCTGTCTGTCTGTCTACGTCAGCACGCCCCCTGCCTCTTCTTCCTGACAGATAGTCGCTTTACACATTACAAAGTGCTGTTCCCTCACCACAACACGGTCTGGGTGGAGAGAGAGAGTATATCACGGTATTGATTCCTCCAAGCTCTCTAAGGAAACAAAATTAATAACCTAATCATCACTAACATGTAATATCCTTCGTGACATCGTTTGGAGATTTTAGTAACTCTCTTATCTGAGCGTAAAGGACTCGGTACCGTATCATCTAACATGGAAAGCTGAAGATAAACAAGTAAACAGGGAAATACCTCTGTGATGGACTTACATGGTACAGATGATAAGGAGAGAGATGGAACTCCCATTTCACCAACTTGTCCATCACTGCTAAAGTTAGTTATTCGTCTCTCATCAACACCAAGGCTAGTCTAACATATTGTCAAAACAGTCCTTCACCTTCTAGTTTACATCACACTCCAATATCTCACACATCTTTATAGTATTTTCGCCTTCTATTTACATCACATAAACAATACTCCATATCCACACATCTTTATATTATTTTCAATATATGTATAGTAAATTCAAGTCAGCCTGGGAGACACCTGGGGATGAGTTTCTAAGTTAGTCTCAGTTCGCCCAACACAAAATAGGGATCCTATGAGATAGCCTAGGCCAGTATTGCCCAGTTCACTCTCCATCAAATTGTGTAACATTCGTGGCCTTTCCACTGACATCCCATCACTACAGCAGCAAATATCAAAGGTTGCCATGTATAATACAGTAAATTCGTCAGTGTATAGACTAACCAGTGTGTTCTCAGTCACAATGGGTTTTTTATTCGTATCGAGATTGTCCCCAGAAGTGCAGTGTGAATAATACACTTGCTTGCCTCGTGGTGTTTGTTGTTGTGTTGTGGTACCGTGTGTTGAATAAGTAACAAAACTCCTCCTCATGTTTTTTGAGATCACGAACCCAGTATTTAGTTTCATAATATAATTTTCATATAATATATGTTACCTGTTGGTTGCCTCATCTCAGATAAACGTCACTGAAGGAAGGTCTACAACACAAACCTGAGAAAGAGAGAGATAAATTAATATGTAAAGCAGTTTGTAAAGTTTCATAACATCATACATTCATTATTGTTACGACCTTAGCTTACTATCTCATCACTACATACACCACCACACAAGGCTATTGAAGTGTCCAATGTCACAGTGGTGGTGTATACGAATGCCTGAGGCCGTCTGTACAGTTGGACACATGAATGGGTGGTACAGCCCAAGTGAAAGATGGTCCATTTCTCCCAATATCAAGACAGTTCCTTATTAGTGCCAAATAGGATACATCATCAGGGGCAGAAGTCAGTATTGAGAATGGTGTGTGAGTGTGTATGTATGTATGTGTGTGTTTGTGTGTGTGTTCCTTAGTGCCAAATAGGAGACATCAGGGGCAGAAGTCAGTATTGAGGATGGTAATAAAAAGAAAGCAAGTACCTGATAATAGACACTGGTTACTCAAATGGGACAAGTATCTTTCACCACCTGGGCTGTACCACCCATTCATGTGTCCAACTGTACAATGATACCAGAACCGAGATTACATACTCTTAAATTATCTTGCCTAGGAGGGAGGGGGAGTGTCTTTACTTTTATGAATGACTGTACACCTATGAGAGATAGATAAATAGATAGATAGATAAATAGATAGAGGAAAGCTGAAAGAAACAAACGAGAGAGGAAGGGTGGGAGGAGTGGGTGAGGAAGGAAAGGAGCGATGATTGTTGGTTGGTTGGGCAGGTGGGCAGGTATAAGGAAGGTTGGTTAGTGTGTGTGTGTGTGTGTGTGAGGGCAGGAAGGTGGATTGGATGGATGGAGTTAGACAATGGATGGAGTTAGACAATAGGTCGGGGAAGGATGGTGTGTGTGTTTGTGTGTGTGTGTGTGTGTGTACTTATATAAGTATGTGTGTTGTGGAAGGAGGAATTTGAAGGAGAGAATGTGGATGTAAAGGAGAAGAAACACACACACACACACACACACACACACACACATGCTGTCTCTGTACAGGGGTCCCATCCGCCCTTGTATGGAGGGCTCTCACGTTTTTTTTTTTTTTTTTTTTTTTTTTTTTATATGATCCGACACTGGACATAGGCTTAATCAAGCCCGTTATCGTGACCCAGGTCAACTGATGCTCACACACACACATGTCACGGCTTCCGAACTGGTACCCAGCCACAGAGAGAGGGAAGTGAGGGTGATTCCCAAATACTGCAGCTGTTATGGTACCAGCGAGGGTGTTTTACGACGTTCGGTCGCCTTATAGTTAGTGCCTGACAGTCAAATCGGAAGAGTAAATATTCTCAGGCCCTCACCTGAGAGGATCGATCTCCCGACCTCTAGGGTATGAGTCCAGAACACTAACCACTCGGCCACCTGGGGGGGATCAACCTTCACAACACTACTGGACAAGGTGGAATCAAAGGCCTTTCGTCTCATCAACTCACCTCCTCTTACAGATTCACTACAACTTCTCTCTCTTCGCCGCAGTGTTGCATCACTTTCTCTCTTCTATCGCTATTACACTGGACATTGCTCTTCTGAACTCTCTCAATGTATGCTTCCTCCCCTCAGGAGAACATGCAACACTCGTCAAGCCTCTCGTTCTCACCCCTTTTCTGTCCAACTCCCTCATGCAAGAGTTAACCGGTACTCTCAGTCTTTCATATACACAACTGGTCAACTCTGGAACACTCTACCTTCATCCATCTTTCCACCTTACTACGACTTATGTACCTTCAAACGCAATGTGTCAGGGCATCTCGAACGAAATTGGACATGATTTTGGACCACTCTCTCACTGTACTATGTAGATGAGGACGGTAAGCGGGCCCGTGGCCTTTGTCCTCATCTTTGTTAATGAAAAAAAAAAAAAAAAAAACTTTACTTTTCTTTACTTAATATACTCAAACACTCTAACCTGTATGGCAAATATTTATTAACTTTTTTGTTTTATCTTTAATACAATGAATAAAAATCCAAACAGATATGGCATGTAATCATAAAAAATGACAGTATGTAAAGATGATTAGCTGTAAAATAATCGACCGTAAATAGTTTTTTTTTTCATTATTCAATGTTGCTTTATCGACAATTGACTTGAAACGGTAATATCAATGTATGATCAAAATCTTGAGTGGTTTGATCATTCTCTTCTGAAACTAAAAGAACGACTATAAAACTGTATTTCTTCCGTCACAAAACAGTTCTCAGTGATAATGTTAAGTTTAGGTATGACTGCACCTCTAAAAATTAAAGGTTACATGCATTCCATCAGTAATATATAACAACAGACATTATAAAGTAGTTTACTATACAGTTGAATGACATGTAACTAATATAATACCTACTCAACCACTTCGATACACACATACAGACGTGGTATGAGTGTGTGTGTGTGTGTGTGTGTGTGGTAGGAGAGGTGGTGGTGGTGGTGGTGGGGTCTGAGTAAGGCAGAAGGTCAATGATCTTGAAGCGTGACGTTGACAGAAAGTATTATCCAAAGTGTCCACGTCACCACAATGTCTCAGTTGTTAAGCCGATCAAAACCGCTTTCAGTGAAATACATTTTGCATGACTGCTCCTGGAGACAGTGACTTGATGTTCAGTAAAGGACATTCGGGGCAAGGTACAGTCGTGGACATAAGTTTCAATACACATATGGATAACTCAAACAAATTGCTGACCAAAGTTGTTACGTTCTAATGTGATATTATTGTTTTAAAAAGTGAGTAGCTACTTGTTGTCAATGGGGTGATGCAGTGAGTAGCTCTGCCATCTGGTGGCCACTTCTGAACTACATGTCGGCGGACCAAAGGGTTCTATCTACCACAATTGGATATTATTTTATCCAAAAGCAAGTACAACTCATCGTTGCAATGATAAGCAACATGCTTTTAGTAACAAAACTAAGGGTTCTACACTATTCATAGCCGTATAAACAAATTGGGATAGATATAAAATAACAATGAATTATACTCCTCTCCCCTTCCTATCTAAGGCATTCTAGAGAAGTATGAACATGTGTTTATGTGTAAATATCCACCTTATTCTTGTATAAAGATGAAATCACCTTCAAATAAGACAATGAGAACGTCAAATTATTTAAAACATTGAAACAACAGAAATTTCGCTATTCGCCATCTGTTTGGTAGTACTCCCCTCTGCCATACGTACGATTATTGTAAACAAAGAGGCGCCGGAAGAATTTTTGTACCTTTTTCCCGTGAGGAGTTAAAATAAATTAATATTTGTAGACCTACATGAAGGTATTTTTTCAATTATTTATCATGTGTTAGCATTTTAAACCAGTTATATGGGATGTTTACTGAATATTAAACTGTTTAGACATCATTTCCATGGATATGATTTTCACCTTATTTACGGGATATTATTTTTTTTAAGAATCACTTTACAAACCATACGAGTGTCTGTCAAAAATATGAGTACAATATTCTGTTTTCAGTAAAATACATGAAATGGTGTACAAAAAATTATATTGGAATTCCGCAAAACATGTATTTTAAGTGGAAAACATGTAGTTCAGAGGCTGCCACCAGATGGCAGAGCTGTTCAGTGCATCACCCCATTAACAAATGCTGCTTAACCCATTGAGTGGAATGTTTCTAATCTAACGAACAGAGGGAAGATGTCAAAAGTTTACACGAGTCACTCATAAGTGGATGAATATTATTGTCCACGACTGTACATATAGCTACATATAGCTGTATATACCTTGATTCGGGGTTCATTCTCTTAACCTTGACTGGCCCACCAACTCTTGTCCCCAGCTGTACGTGAACATTTGTATCTTTCTAGGGTATAATTATGGTACAGTTGGACACATGAATGGGTGGTACAGCCCAGGTGGTGAAAGATACTTGTCCCATTTGAGTAACCAGTGTCTATTATCAGGTACTTGCTTTTTATTACCATCCTCAATACTGACTTCTACCCCTGATGTCTCCTATTTGGCATTAATAAGGAACACACACACACACACACACCATCCTCAATGCTGACTTCTGCCCCTGATGTTTCCTATTTGGCACTAATAACGAACTTGATATTGGGAGAAATGGACCATCTATCACTTGGACTGTACCACCCATTCATGTGTCCAACAACTGTAACCTAAAAGTTGACCTTGAGCCGTAACGAAGGGACCAGACACGAGTACACCCAAGTCCTTCAATTCAATGGTGGCTCCTTTCTCTCTCTTTACCTCGTGTATACATTCCTCACATCTCTATCACCTTCTCCCACGTCCTACACTACAGTATCGTTCATTTTTAAGGTGGTCTTCTTTCATCCTCAAATCAAATATAAAATGTCTTCACACACATCACATATATTTTATCAGGGTAAACAGCTGATACGATTAGATTTTTTTTCTTTATTTTTTTTCAAAGAATTTTATTGGGAATTTTCCTTTCACATATAAATAAGCGTGCTAAGACCACCAAGATTTGAGAATGTGTGTGTGTGTGTGTGTGTGCGACTCACTCAGGTGCCTGTGCCTCCTACACATTGTTTGTTATCTTAAGGGGAAAGTCTCGTGTTGGTAATTTTGGAGCAACTGAATCCTCCAAACTATTCCAAGCAACAACAGAACACAATGCATTAGCTTTGCTCTTCTGGTCCTGTTGTTTCCTGGCATCCCTTTGGAGGAATCAAGACACTCCAATGGAATAGAAGTGAATTATCACATTAAATCATAATTCAAGAAGCAATAAAATATTTAACAAGCAACATAAAATTTAACAAGCAACCCTACTGGCTGGTCGTCGAGGTAAACACACACGCACACACACTGTTGGTGATAAACACACACACTCACACACAAACAGACAGACAGACAGACAGACAGACACACACACACACACAGACACAAACGCACACACAGACACAGACACACACACACACACACTCTCTCACTATCTCTCACACAAACACACACACAGACTATTGGCGATAAATATTTTCAAAATTATGGCAAAATTCAAACCCCTTGATTTTCGACCTAATGCTCAAATGGCGAGTTTTAGGAATACGGCCACCGCTCAAGTACCACCAGAAGCAGAAATGAACATAGCATGTTACAGAAAAAGTTTGATCAAAATCAAATCTGGAGAACTGCAGTTATAGCAGTTTTAAGATATTTAGTTTATTGAAGATTTTGACCTTGAAAAACAATTGGTGACCTAGAAATGTTGATGCATACCTGTGGTGAAAATTTCAGCAAAATCGGACAAGAATTGCGACCTGTAGACCGCGAAGCTACAGACATTGCATACTTGGCGAAATTTCGCCAAGTAATAATGCTAATGATCAAACGCCATCAGCTGCACTAATGACCCTAATTAGTGGCTCAGGTAACGTCATCAAGGCTGAGACTAACGAGGCAAAGAGTTGATGATGAACAGACGGCCAAACAGAGAGAGAGAGAGAGAGAGAGAGAGAGAGAGAGAGAGAGAGAGAGAGAGAGAGATATGGGAAGGTGAGGGGTAGGAGGAGGTCAGAAAATAAGCCTAAACTCCTGTGTGTGTGTGTGAGAGAGAGAGAGAGAGAGAGAGAGAGAGAGAGAGAGAGAGAGAGAGAGAGAGAGAGAGAGAGAGAGAGAGAGAGAGAGAGAGAGAGAGAGAGAGAGAGAGAGAGACAGAGAGAGAGAGAGAGAGAGAGAGAGAGAGAGAGAGAGAGAGAGAGAGAGAGAGAGAGAGAGAGAGAGAGAGAGAGAGAGAGAGAGAGATATGGGAAGGTGAGGGGTAGGAGGAGGTCAGAAAATAAGCCTAAACTCCTTCCTCCCTCCTTCCTTCGATTCATTTGATTAGACTAAAGTGTGAGTAAGTAAGGAACTGAGGTGGGGAATAACTATAGAAGCCGGATATTAATTAATCAAGTGTGTTTTCAATTTCTACGAACCACCTCAGACATTCCTTTTCAAACTTTCCAGCATCTCCACATCGCTCACGTACTTCTTCATTCGTCGTCAGTTTATCTCTCCACGTTACTCGACACGCCGCACTTCTCAGATAACTCCTTTCCACCCCTCTAACTCATTACCACCCCTTTGATTTATGTCTCTCCGTCATGGTCCAGGCTTCACTCCCTATACGTCAGTGTCAGGATTACCACACTATCCTGTAACGTCTTCTTTACTTCCATACTCATCGCCCAATTCCTTGTCATTGTTTTCAGCGTTCCTACCTACAACCCTCTTCCCCTGTTGTACAATTGCCAGCACTTATAACTGGTACACGAAAAGAGGATTAACAGTACTGAATGTACCAGTTATAAGTGCCGGCAACTGTACCCTCTCACGCATCCCATTCTCGAAACTCCCATCTTTACACATCACACTGTCCAAATACTTAAATGGGCTGACATTCTCCATAACCTGACCATTCAACCTCGCCTCACAACTCGTGGCTGCATCCCTTTCAAAGACTATCATAACTTTATTCTTCACCACATTTACCTTTAGGTTCTGTTTCTTGAACAAATCTCGAAACATATTCACCAAACCCTGCAACTGCCAATCATCATCACTCAACAGAACTGTATCATCAGCAAACAACAGCACAGGCAACTTCCACTCCCTCCCTTCCATTATCAGAGGTATACCAACATCCACTGCTCTTCCCTGTATTTTCTTCATAACTCCATTCATATATATTATACACTGAGCAACCATGGAGACATCACACACCATTGCTTCAACCAAACATTTATGGCCCATTAGGTTGGTCTTCTTTCTTCATCTTCAGTTCCTCGTATTGCCTGTAGTGATGTGGGAAATACTGTATGGGTTTTGGCGCCCTATTGGCCCCAATCACTCCTTTTCAGATCTTCAACTGTCCCTCTTTACCTTCCCTTTCATTGCTGCCTGTTGTCTCACCTCGTTATCATCTTGTTCTGGCGCTATATGACCTCACTGTTGTGGTGCCTAATATCAGTCAATCTTTTTTCATTTTTAGTCAACCCAACATTCTAATTAAAGAACTCTTGCACTCTCATACCAGCTCTACACTGCCTCCATCAACTTTCCAACCACTCCATAATATATTCTCAGTACTTTCCTGAGACTTTCTCTATCGAATTAGTTATATATCTTCTCCAAACCCATATTATTATTAATATTTTTACTATAATAATTATTATTTTTATACAATTTCTGTCCCTATTATCATTATTTTTATTTCTATTATTATTAATATTATTATTATTATTATTATTATTATTATTATTATTATATGCGTTCAATCCCTTATCACACTTTACTATGCACATTCTTCAATCTCTTTTCTCTCCTGCTCCCTAACCACCTCTCATTAATTATCCGTGCTCCATTCCCTCAATATTTACTTCCCTTGTCCCCTCTTTCTCTCTCTCTCTCTCTCTCTCTCTCTCTCTCTCTCTCATCTTGAATAGTTTCCTTCCATTGATCGCTAATTTTTCCACCCCAATTCTCCCTCTTATTATTTTATCTTCCGTACTCTCATCCTCTCTATACTCTATGATCACACTATACATTGTCTCAGCTCTGCCATATTATTCTATTACACTTCTCGTTCATTTCTCTTTGGATTGCCTAAAATTCCTCTTTTCCTGATCAGTTTATACCGTATTTCTATCGAGGTTAAAAAGGAATGGTTGTTTTTATACACCTTTTAAACTGTTAACTGTTTCTCCTATCTTTGTATTCTTTCGAGCTTCCCATCACTCCTCTCTGTCTACTATTTTCAGGTCTAGCATTGTCTTCTTTCCTCCTCTGTATACCCTTCTTATCCTCCTCCTCCTCCTACCTCTTCCTTCTCTCCTCCTTCCTTCCTCCTCCTCCTCCTGCTAACTCTTCCTTCCTTCTTCCCTCCCTCCTGCCTCATCTTTGTTCTTTACAGCTCCCTCGCCTGCATCGGCTCCAATCCCCTCCCTCTCCTCCTCCTTCTCGCATTTCATCAGCAGTTTATGCAACCAAATCCTGAAGACAGATTGGTTGGCGTGTTACACTCTCGTCCCTCACCACCACCACCACCACTCACTCCCCCTCAATACATACAGCCACACACAAAACACTTTCTTACACCCACCATATATTTATTTACAACCGTTGTCAAAAAAGGTGTTTCGTTTTTCTGATTTTATTTCGTTTTATGCTGAGGTATTAAGGTTTAGTTCAGTCCAAGTCAAATGTTTCTGGTACACAACACTAATTTACAACCCATATCATTAAAATCTTGCCGTTTCATATTTTTATTGGAGAGTTATGGCACTCATAAATAAAGAATTTCTAATGTCCCAGCGGCATAAAGTAGAGAAAACATTATGATTATTAAGAATCTAACCATTAAAACTGCATGTATAGGACCTGTTGTGTGTGTTGGGTCAACTATATATTACCAGTCCCAGGACAACACCCATCCATCCCTTGGAGTCCATGTGCAGTCGTGGTCAATAATAATCATCCACATATGGGTATCTCAAATAATTTACTGTCTAATTATTTCACTTTCACATAATTATGACGTTATTGTTTTTTTTTATTTTTTATATGATCCGACACTGGACATAGGCTTAAACAAGCCCGTTATCGTGGCCCAGGTCAACTGATGCACACACACACACACGTCACGACTTCCGAACTGGTACCCAGCCACAGAGAGAGGGAAGTGAGGGTGATTCCCAAATACTGCAGTTGTTATGGTACCAGTGACGGTGTTTTACGACGTTCGGTGGCCTTATAGTTAGTGCCTGATACTCAAATCGGAAGAGTAAATATTCTCAGGCCCTCACCTGAAAGGATCGATCTCCCGACCTCTAGGGTATGAGCTGCTGGTAGTAAATTAAAAGATGGTAGTTAACCTATTTATTGGAAAGTTTATCATCTAAGGAAGAGGGAGGCTGTCAAACTCTTACGTGAGTTACCCCCTAAGCCCCCCAAGTCTGCCCCTTAACTCCTTCATCATTCTATTTCCTAAACAATGTCTTCCTATTTCGATTTCGTATCTCACTATCTTACTCCCTATTTCGATTTCGTATCTCAGTATCTTACTATTTCTATTTCGTATCTTACTATCTTACTTCCCATTTGGTAACTAACACATGATGGAACTATATGATGGTGTATTCCCTGCTATATAGTGAACCGTGGAGTCTGTACCGAGACTATTAATGAATGGTGGTGAGAATCTCTACATAGAATAATGATAGGGATCTTCTCTGGAATATGACAGTCGTAAATAAGGAAGGAAGGAAGGTATTTATTATCCTCTCTCTATATATATATCACATCTGGCAGTATAATGTGTTATGTTAAGAGTTGGTAACAGTTTATTCAGATCTTTTATATTACATAAAGTGAAATTAAATTTTGGACTAGAGGAATGGAAACAAATATATACATGTTTTATACTTAATCATATGGATACACACACATACATATACATACATACATACACACACATACACATACACACACACACAGACACACACAAACACTAAGATACATGAATACTCCTACATAGGCTGTATAATGGACTGTTATACGACTATTATATATATATCACCTTACTCACTATACATGCACTCATTGATTCCCTTTACTCTGCTACACTGTCCCTATTTTCCTCGTGCTTCCTTTCCCTCTTTTCCTTATGCTTCCTTTCCTTTTTTTCCTTGTTCCCTCCTTTCCTTCTTTTTCCTTATGCTTCATTTCCTTTTTTTCCTTGTTCCCTCCTTTCCTTCTTTTTCCACTGTCCCTCCTTTCCTTTTTTCCTTGTGCTTCCTGTCCTTCCTCTCTGCCTTCCTTCCTTTCCTTTGTAATACATAATGGTTTTTCTGGCCAACCACAGTCTCCCTTATTCCACTTTCAATTTATTAAGGGGGTGCGGGAATAGGGGGACAGACTTGGAGGGTTTTGGGTGGGTCGGTTTTTTTTGGGGGGGGTGCAGGAGTAGGGGGACAGGCTTGGGGTGGGTTAGGAGGGTATGGGAATAGGTTACAGGCTTTCCACCCACCCCAAGCCTGTCCCCTTATTCAAGTACAAACCCCCAGCCCCCCCCAAGCCTGTCCCCTATCCCCGCACCCCCTTAAACCTACACTGGAGAAGTACAGTACAGTCATGAGCACAAATAAGTATACAGATGTGCTTCGAATACCTAGATCGAGACAGTAAATAAACACACAATAAATAAGATCTCCATTGGAATTACTTCGTTGGTGAATTGGTGGACTGTTCAAAGCTTCAACCAAAACTGTATATTAATCTATTAGTACTGGTGACTGTACAATAAAAACACCCTTATGTTATGTTATATATCTCAAACAGTACTGACACGGGAAGGTTGGTCCGTGAAAATGCAAATTAAACACCGGTATCATCTGCCCTAACTCATACCGACCCCCGCCCGCCTCACACATCCATATTTTACACCCTACTATACCGTCCATCTGTAATGTATTTCATTGATTGTAAGCGTCAGGGAGTTAGGTTGGGTTGGGGTTGTGGTAGGGAGCACTGAGATTATTATTATTATATATATGACTTCTTCTTTAATCCACGTTCTCCATTACTAGAGTGAACATTTCTAGTCCTCAGCTAAATAACTCACACACATATTGTCAGATTTTCAAACTTATCTTTCTTCAACCCACACGTTTCATTCATACTTATATCCATATCTTACATTTTGTTTCTTTCATGCTTGCTGCCTCACCTTTCCATCATCAACCCTCTCCCTCGTCCTATATAATATTATACAGAATTTTCCAGGGCAGGTGAGGTCTAATTTTCCTACTCAACTTTCCCATGAAACACAAAAATACAAAACGTAAAAAAAAAAAAAAAAAAAAAAAAAAAAAAAAAAAAAAAAATAGGTAGACTTGCTTCTCTCCCCTCACACACACACACATACAACCACCAAATGAAGACAACAGAACAGGTTGATATCATTGTGGTTTTGACAGCACACGAGGACTAACGACCTTAGTCCCCAACACAACGGTGGTATTGGCGTCAGCACAATAAAAGGTAAACATTATCAGATCAATATCGGTCTGGTAGTTCAGGCTATAGAGAGAGAGGGAGAGAGAGAGGGAGAGAGATAGAGAGAGAGAGAGAGAGAGAGAGGGAGAGAGATAGAGAGAGAGAGAGATAGAGAGAGAGAGAGAGGGGGAGAGAGAGAGCGGGTGGAGGAGGAAGTGAAGGAGTTACATAGAGTTACATAGAATCACAGACCACAACAGACCTTACGGTCCACACGGGGTGATCTGATTAAAAGGTTACTGGTGGAGAATGAATTTCTCCCCAGTGATAGTCGTAGAAAAGGATAGCAAAGTAGAAGGCTGTCTCCCCACCCTCCACTCCCTCCGGCCTGAGCCGTACAGGAAATAAAGTCAGGAGTCAGAACACATACACACCATCCTCAATACTGACTTCTGCCTCTGATGTCTCCTATTTGGCAATAGTAAGGAACTTGATATTTGGAGAAATTGACCATCTTTCACTTGGGCTGTACCACCCATTCATGTGTCCAACCTCTTTATCTCCTCCTTCTATCTTCTCCCTCCTATTTTCATGGTCAATAATAATCATCCACATATGGGTAACTCAAATAGTTTGATTTTTAATGTTTTCACGTTAACGTATGATGTTATTGTTTTACGTAGTGTGTGTGTAGCTGCTCGTTGTAAACCTTTTCCAACCCTCCTCATCTTTCCTCCTCCATAGCCTACTCCACCACCACCACCACCACCACCAACAACAACAACAACACCTTCAACAACAACAACAACAACAATTCCTCCATCCTATTATATACGTGTTCAACCTCACCACACCTTTGCACTCTTCCGCCTCAACCACCACCACCACCACCACCACCATCACTCCACACACAAAACCAATATAGAACATTTCCACTTTTCCCCCAACTCCATGTATCGTTTCCACAACACTTAAGTTCACCTTCAACTCTTCCTCTCCTCTGCTCTCCTCTCCTTTCCTTTCCACGCCCCATCAACTAAACACCCTGCGACACCACACTGCTATTCCTATACTCGCTCTCCCCCAACCCCATCCTTTCCACACACTTAAGTTCACCTTCAACTCTTCCCCCTCCTCTCCTCTGCTCTTCTTTCCACGCCCCATCAACCCAACACTCTGCGACACCACAACACAATCCTATAGCCTACTCTCTCTCTCCTCCAACACCCTCTATCCTCCTTCTCTCTCCCCCAACACCCACTCCTCCATTCCTACTCAGCTACCATCCTCTATAGTCCCTCTCTCCCCTAACAACCACTTCACTTCCTATACTCCTTCTCTCTCCCCCAACACCCACTCAGCTACCGCCAGCCAGCCAGCCAGCCAGCGCCATTCTGTCGCTTGTTCCATTTGTTTTCCAATCAGCAAACTCAGAGGGGAGGCGATCAACGAGTGTGTGTGTGTGTGTGTGTGTGTGTGTTTTGTTGTTGTGTTGTGTCGCCTGGGGTCTTGTCACTCCTTATACCTGAGAGAGAGAGAGAGAGAGAGAGAGAGAGAGAGAGAGAGAGAGAGAGAGAGAGAGAGAGAGAGAGAGAGAGAGAGAGAGAGAGAGAGAGAGAGAGAGTTTAAATCTGTGTGGTGTGTGTGTGTGTGTGTGTGTGTGTGTGTGTGTGAAAGGTTATGATATATTCGTGTGTGACCCTTTACCATATACTGAATTAGGTAGTTACGTGTGCATGTCAGACCACTACAATGATTCACATACACAGTAGCAATATAGGCACAATTTTAATGGATGGACGTGGAGATAAATGCTTTTATGATCACTTGAATCACGATACAAGACACCTCATTGATCTGGTTTGTGTACGTACTAAAATTATAGTGTTAACATTACACTGGTGAACAATATACTTTGAAAAATATTGAAGGTACACACACACGCGCACGCACGCACAGACGCGCACGCTCGCGCACGCGCACACGCACACGCACCCACACATGAAAAATTAATCACCATAACCTTTTGTGTTAAAGGACGAACTTTACAAATCGTAGAGTGTACAGTCCAGACCAGAAGTCTTGGATCAGGTGAATGAAAAGTGGTGAGTGATCCATTTGAGTGAATCTTGTTTCTCATAAATTCTCGTGGTCGTTTTATCCGTGGGTGTTGTAGGATTTTTGAACGTGACTGGACGTACCATACTCGTACAGTCACTCATAAATATAATGATCCCCCTACCCTCTTTTTTGTTTATATACGCGTGATATTGGTTCTGACATCAGTGTACAAAAAATAAATAAAAAACACTATGGTTACACCTCCTGCGCGATACAAAATGACACCACGAATGAAGGTTTTTGGTAACAGATGTGGCCGCAACATACATACTGTACATACATACGCAGGGATACCAATGTGAGAAGGCTGCTGAGGGTGTAACCATAGTTTTATTGTTGTGTGTACGAGACGTCAGTGATAGTGCTTGAGAAATGAAGTTTTGGTCTGATGGACACTTGCACTTTGAATGAAGGGTAGAAGAGACGAAACAAAAAATAGGTTGGATAGTGTAATTATTTAGTGTTTCCAGCAAACCAGCCTCCATCAAAACACCACCACCTCACACTCCCACCCCACACATCAGGTACAGTGTGTCAATAATACACTTACCACACCCTCGTTTAGTTACTCTCAGTTTTAGGTGGTAAAATCTGGAGTAGAAAGCAGGGGTATCTTACAGCAGATATTAGATGGACCAATCACAATCACTGTAAGATAACCCTGCTTACTACTACAGATTTCACCAGCTAAAACTGCGAGTAACTGAGCGAGGCTGGGGTACGTGTATAATTAACAGACTGTACAGTAGAGGAAGAGAGTTATGAATGAATGAATGAATGATTTAGTAGATGGGTTACTGGGAAATTCTAATCATAATGTAACAACGTAATGATTAAGCCAGAGAGCATTATGGTTAAGTAATAAAGGTACCGTATGTGCTAGCTAGGGTATAGAAAGACCTCCATTGGGGTAAAATAATATACTTCCTTCAGCAACTAAGCTAGGCTAAACAATGTTACCAGAATCGATATCACACGTATTAAAAGGTGTCTTGCCTGGGGGGAAGGGGGAGGAGGACGGGTCTTTGCTTTTCATGAGTAACTAACTAACTGTTGGTGCGTGTGAATGTTCGGTTGTCTCAAATTATCGAATCAATATTATGGACACACACGCCCCAGTCAGTCACTGCTAACATCCGCTTACATGGGCAGTATATACGGTACGGTACGGTAATCTCCAACCATCATTCCGGATTACGAACTCAATAATTATACATACCAAGGAACAGACAGACAGACACACACACACATGATCAAAAGTCCTGCATATGGGTGATTGAATATTATTTGAGAGAATCTTATTAAACTCAATCCATATTTTCATTTTTATTTCCTTCCTGCTTGCTTGCTGTCTCACTTCTCTATCACCTTTTTTTCTGGCGCTATATGACCTCGCTGTTGCGGCGCCTAATATCAATCAATCAATCAATTATTAACCTCAAGTATAATCCAAGAGAGAGAGAGAGAGCATTATTATATAGTTTTGCATAATTTTTTTTTTTCGAGGTAGCTTCAGTCAAAATTATTTATTGGATGTGACTGTGCACCGTGTATGAAGGCATAAATAATATTTGTCGTATATTCTTTTTTATTTATCTAATATCAAAGTGCATTGTATTTTTAGCTCTACTCGTATAGCCTACTGAGGAAGAGGAATACTACATGCAAAAAAAACTTATATTTTCTTCTACTGTGACATAAAAGGAGTGAAATAAGTCCATAATCATTCTAACTTTCAAATTCCTAGACACATTACGTATCACATATATATATATATATATATATATATATATATATATATATATATATATATATATATATATATATTCTGACACTGGCTTCATCAAGCCCGTTACCGTGGCCCAGGTCAACAGCTACACACACACACACACACACACACACACACACACACACACACACACACACACACACACACACACACACACACACGTCACGACTTCCGAATAGGGGAGGGAATTGAGGGTAATTCCCAAATACTGCAGCTGTTATGGGACCAACCAGTTTGGGTGTGACTGTAAGTGTATTATTGATCAGGCTTTGAGGGCAGAGTGAGACACACGTGGCTTTAATCTTAACTGATGGTTTGGCCTGGCAGTCCCGTGGACGTTATATCGGTTCACATCAACACTAGAAACCTCACAACATTGGGTGCAAATTGACAGTCCATGTAGGACTTAAGAGTGTCTATTTTTAACGTGTATTACTTGACAGCTTGTATAAATTGACAGCATGTGTATAAAACTTGAAAGCGTGTGTAAAACTTGACGGAGTGCATATAACTTGCCAGCTTTAAGTATGATAGCTTGTGTAACTCTTTTGATAGTGTCTATAAACTGCCATTGTGTCTATTATACCTGAGGGAACAGACGTATTGTGAGGCATTGTACTGTACACTCGTGATACATAATTTCTGACCAGAGTGTGAGGAGCAGAAAGCTTCGAATCGCCGGCTATTGTTCCTTTCCCCACCCAGTACACCTATAGAGGCTGAGTTCGAATGATATGTGTGTGTGTGTGTGGTGCCTGCCATTCGTCTCTGGTCAGAAATTACGTATCACGAGTATACAGTATGATATCGTGTTTATATATGACAGAGAGAGAGAGAGGCCGACGTCACAGACATTGTACAGTCTGAATGATATCGTGTGTATGACAGACAGACAGACAGGTCGTGGTCACAGTGATTGATTCTCCCACCAACAGCTGCACTACAGATCGATGTGGTCAAAATTACACCCATCCTCCTCCTCCCAGTGCAACGCTCACCTAGATTCAACCTCACCCTCACTCACTGACACTCATACACAGAACAGACAAAGATTCACATACTCTGTCTAGATTATGTAAGTAATTGTAAATATGTACCTAGATATGTAAGTCATTTTAAATATGTACCTAGATATGTAAGTCATTTTAAATATGTACCTAGATATGTAAGTAATAGTAAATGTGTGAATAGATATGTAAGTAATTGTAAATATGTACCTAGATATGTAATAAATTGTAAATATGTAAGTAAATGTGAGCCTTTTTTATTTACCAAGATATCCGATAACTTTCATGAGACACACGGTATATTTTCGTCAGGCATTAAATATGTAACAACATTCTATGAAGCGAGATTCACCATAACAAATATTTATGCCTCTATATTCTCATTCTCTGAGTACATACATACATACATTCATGATTTCACAGTTCTATTTTGCAACACACTACATACCTTACATACTTTTTAGATCTGGCGAATGACGTGTGTTGCTGAGTTATATTCAAGGTGGTATATAATTCTTTATTGGTACAGTTGGACACACATGAAGCTGGTATGTATGGCTGGTTACTTGTGAGGTGCTTGGCTACAAAATAAATGAAAGTGAAAAAAAAAAGATGTAGTTTGTTGACAGGCAGACAGTAAAATATTATTACTGTCTGCTTGTCAACTAATTATAACTTTTGCTCACTTTCCTTCCTGTTGTAGGTATCTCACAAGTAGCGAGGCGTACCAGATTCATGTGTGGCCAACTGTACATTGGAGTGCCTTGATTCCTCCAAAGTATACCCTACAGGAAACAGGACCAGAAGAGCAAAAATAATAAGTGTTTCTCTGTTGCTTGGAATATAATTTGGAGGATTCAGTTGCTCCAGATTTACCAACACCAAACAGTTTTGTGTTGCTAAATCTGGAACAACTGAATCCTCCAAACAATTCCAAGCAACAGAACACCATTATTTTTGCTCTTCTGGTCCAGTTTCCCAGTATACTTTGGAGGAATCAAGGCACTCCAATGTACCAAAAAAGAATGACCCCCTTTAAAGATCTTCACTGAATAATGCACCAGCAGTGATAGAAGCTTTATTAGTCTGTCAAAGTCATCTCTTAGATTATGGTGGTAAATATTGGATGTGTAGCCTATATATATATTGGGCCAGCAACCTACAGTATAGTCCCGTGTACCGTGCCTGTAAATTATGGTGTTACTGAGAAGAGATCGATGTGTAACGTGCCTGCAAATTATGTTGTTACGATCCAAGGTCTCTTTCTCTTTCGACTCTCTGGTATGATGGTGAACTTTGAGAATATCGTCCTTTAGATAAAAACAAAACAAAAACGTCTGTATGTACCAAAGAGGAGCTAGTGAGGAACATGGAAGAAAGACACGAGAGAGAAAGAGACGAGAGGATTCAGAAAGTGATGTGAAATATAACAAAAGATAATGTATGATGTTTTCATTTCGATCAGGTATATAAAACATTGAGCATGTATTATATTATATTGAGTATATTATATTGAGTATATTAAATGTTATGTATAGGCTATGTGAGAGTTTAAATGTGCATGTGTGTATGTGTATGTTTAAATGTGGATGTGTGTGTTTGTGGGCTAATGTGTAGTGTATATGTGTATGTGTGTGGTGGTGGTTGTGAGTCGCTGTGTTCGTGTGTGTGTATGAGTGTGTTTGTGTGTGTGTGTGTGTGTGTGTGTGTGTTTGTGACATAGCAAGTGGAGAGGAGAATACAGAAATAAGAATGTAGAGTAGAGAAAGAGGAGACAAGGAAAGAAATAATAAGAGAAGGTTTGGAGGGAAATGGAGAAGAGAAGGAAAGATGTGTGTAATACATAAGAGAGAAATGGTGGGAAGGAATAGAGGGAGAAACGAGAGAGAAACCAGAAGGAGAGAAAGAGAGAAAAAAGAAAAGAGAATAGAAGGAAGGTAGGGAGGGGAATGGAAGAAGCAAATGTGTGGAAAGAAGAGAAGGGAAGAAGAGGTGGAAGGAATGGAGGGAAAGGAATGACAGAAGAAGACTACTAAAAGAGGGAATAAAGGAAATAGGAAGGTAAGGAAAGAATAAAAGGAATAGCGAGGAAGTGGAGAGAATAAAGTAACATAAAATGGAAGGAAAGGAATGACAGGAAAATATGAAAAAAGGGAATAAAGGAAATAGAAAGATGAGGAAAGAGTAAAGGAATAGAAGAAGAAAACTAAAAGATGGACTAAATGAAATGGGAAAGTGAAGAAAGAGTAAAAAAACAGCAGAGGAAATGGAGAGAGAATAAAGTAGCATGAAATACGTGGAAGTATAACAGGAAGAGAGAGAAGAGAGAGTGAGGAAAGAGCCGTCGTATTTTGTGAAAAGGGAAAAGGGAGAAGGGAAGGAAGGAAGGAAGGCTGGATGTGAAATGGAGAAACGGAACAATAAATATGTGGAGAAAGTAAAGGAAGAAAGATGGTGACCGAGTATGAGGAAGAGGCGGAGATGGTAAATAATAATAATAATAATAATAATAATAATAATAATAATAATAGTAATAATAATAATAATAATAATAATAATAATAATAATAATAATAATAATAATAATAATAATAGTAATAGTAATAATAATAGTAATAGTAATAGTAATAATAATAATAATAATAATAATAATAATAATAGTAATAGTAATAATAATAATAATAATAATAATAATAATAATAATAATAATAATAATAATAATAATAATAATAACAGAAGTACCAAGGAGTAATATAAGGAATGTAAAGTGAAACTGAAAGGCAGAGAGGTTATAATAAAATGACAGAAAACTTGGTAAAAAATAGTGACAATCTATAAAGACAACTTAACATACCAATCAATACCAGGATACAAAACACTAAAAAAAGGGGGAAAAGAAAAGACAAGAAAAATTAAATCTGTCAATGTGAATATGAGAGACAGAATGTAAATAAAACCTAACCTAGAATTCTAATCAATATCTATGCATTCTGAATATGAATAAATAAAGTAGCTACTTGTGTGTGTGTGTGTGCCTTCCATGATATATATATATATATATAACATTCTGTCCTGCAACAACAAGTAAATAAATTGCTTTTAACTCTTTTATGTTTAGATGTTTAATTTTTTTCTCTTTTAAATTATGTCAATATTTCACAAACTTGTAGCAATTAGGCATTACGTGAAATGCCCGACAATAAATTTCAGTCATTACACGAAATGCCTAGAAATTTTAGCCATTTCATGAACCGACTAAGTGAATTAGTCATTTCGTGTAATGCCTGAAATGTTCAGTCATTACGTGTAAGGCCTGATTTCACTATCTGCCTGTAACATATATATATATATATATATATATATATATATATATATATATATATACGATAAAATAATGCAGAAATGAAAATATTAAAGTTAAGGTTGGATCCATGAAGGAAACAAAAATTAGAGTGAAAAATAAAACGTATGAGATGAGACACTGACAGGGCTGGATGATAGAGAGGAAAGAATAGAACGCAATCAAGAGTGTGTAAGAAAGAATGATAAAATGCGACACGTAGGAAACAAAATGGGAGATGACAGAGAGGAAGAGGAAAAGGAAGGAAGAGATAGAAAACTTAAAGGAATGGAGGAGGAGGAGGAGAGAGAGATTATAAATTACAAAGGATTACAAAGTGAGAGAGAGAGAGAGAGAGAGAGAGAGAGAGAGAGAGAGAGAGAGAGAGAGAGAGAGAGAGAGAGAGAGAAAGAGAGACAGAGACAGACAGACAGACAGAGAGAATAGAGAGTGGAAAATACAAAGAAAACAGAAAGCCTGCTGCAGTTAGCCAAAGAGAGGGGAAGGGAAACAGAGTGGAAGGGAAGGAAGTGGCAGACGAGAAACCCACAGCGATAAAAGTGAACAGGCCGGAGCAAGGGAAGAGTAGGGTTAAAGGCAGGCAGGCAGGCAGGTAGGCAGGTATAGAGGGGAGAAGGCAGAAGAGATAGCAGAGGAAAATAATACAATAAGAGGGAGGGTGAGGTACAGAGAGAGAGAGAGCAAGGAAATGGAGGGAAGGGAAGCATGAAGGTGGAAAGAAAGGGATGGGAGGGAGAGGAGAGAAGGGGAGTATAACAGTGGAAAGAGGATTGGGATAGGGAGGAAGGGAAGGGGATTAAAGGATGGAAAATGATATGAGAAAAGAAGAGGGAAAGATGAGAAAGGAAGCATAACTGAGAAAAGAGGAGAGGGAAGGGAAGTGAAGAGAGTAAAATGAATGGAGAAGGAGAGAAGGGGAGCATAAAGGAAGAAAGAGGAGAAGGGTGGAGAATAAGGGGTGGGAAGGGAAGGGAAATGGAGTGAAATGAAATGAAAATGAGAAGGAAGAGAAAGGGAAAGCTGAGAAGTGTTGCGTGTGGTCCAGGAGGCGAGGAGGTGCTTAAATGGAGGATATTACATTTCACCACTAAAGCCACTGCAGCCACATAAACCTTTCGCTCCAACCACTTCCCATAGCTGCTGCAACACTATATCCAAGTACAGTCCTCACAGGGTACATGGTATTGTCTGTATGGGGTGATGTGGGTTGGTTTGGTCGCCCCTTCGTACAGTCGTGGTCAATAATAATCATCCACAAATGGGTATCTCAAACAATTTACTGGCTATTGTTTTCACGTATATATAATATAATGTTATTGTTTTAAGTAGTGTGTAGCTGCTTGTATCAAATTAAAAGATGGTTGTTAACCTATTTATCATCTAAGGAACAGAGGGAACCTGTCAAACTCTTACGTGAGTTACCCCTATATGGATGATTATATCTGACCACGACTGTACATGAGTTATTACCAAAGTCATTTTCTCCATTTTCTCCAGGATGTCAACAAACAAACACTGGTGCCATCTAGTGGGAAGGCGTCGACGCAACAGGTGCACCACTCCACTGGCTGGGTAAACCTTTATAATAATAATATGAACAGTAGGGCCTAATGGCTTTACTTGTGCCATTACTACACCGTGATAACCACAACGGCTGTCCCCATCCAGGCACTTGAAACTTGAGCAGAAAACACAGTGAATTTCTTTACCCAAGCCAGTGGAGGTACAAACACTATAAGAAGAGTAGGGGGAGGGGATAAGGAGGAAAGGGGAAAGAGGGAGGTAAAAGGAGAATAGGGAGGGAATGGGATAAGAAGGAAAGGGGAAGAGGTAGGTAATAGGAGAGGGGGGAATGGAGCAAGGAAGGGAAGGGGAAGAGGTAGGTAATAGGAGAGGGGGGAATGGGGCAAGGAAGGGAATGGGAAAGAGGAAAGTAAAAGAAGAGTTGAGGAATGGGATAATGAGAGAAATGGATGGTGGAACAAGAAATAAGGAGAGAAGGAGAAGTTATGAAGTGGGAGATAAAAGATGTGTCCAGGAAACACAAGTAAGAAAAGAGAGAGAAAGAAAAATAAAGGAAAGTTAATGAGTGGGAAAAGCGAGATAAAATGAAAAAAAAAAAGAGTAGGAAAAAGAAAACAAGGATGGAAGGGTAAAATAAAAAATAAAATAGTAAGACGTAACGAAAACCAGTGGAAGTAAAAGATTAAAATGAGAATGTAATAATGTGGAATATGGAAGAGGGAAGGTGGAGAGGAAATAAATAAATCAAGGAGTAGGAAACGGAAGGTATAAATAAGGAGAGACAAAAAAAAGGTATTGGAATATTGAAGAGACATAAGCAGGCTGTAACTGTCATACACACTCATACACACACACAGAAGTATATACACACACACACACACACATACAGAAACTGAGGCAGGGGTGTACGCAGAAAAAAAAAAGTTAAATAGAAAGAAATGAAGGATGATATGGAGAGTGTGCGAGGGAAAGTGTTCAGAGAGGGTGAGTAATGAAGGAGATGCCAGACAAAGGCAGAGTGAGTGTTAGCAGGAGGAGGAGCTGCAACACGTGACGAGCAGGGGAGAGCTAGGGAGAGTGAGTGTTAGCAGGAGGAGGAGCTGCAAAACGTGGGGAGTGCAGAGGAGAAGAGCTTGGTCGAGACAGAGAGAGAGAGAGAGAGAGCAGGGAATAGCTAGACAGAGAGAAAGAGAGCAGGGGATAGCTAGACAGAGAGAGAGAGAAAGAGAGAGAAAGAGAGAGAGAGGAGAGAATGTATACGAGTGAGTGGAAGAAGAGTACATGGGGGAGAAAGACATATCAGGTGAAAAGTTAATAGAAGCAAAAAGGTTGTTGTTGAAAGTTAACGAAAGGTTAAAAAAGTTGAGGGAAAGGGAGAGAAAATTGAGGAAATGAGGGAGACGTAAAAAATTGGAAGGAAAGGGAGATAAAATGGAGGAAAATGGCTCAGACACATAGAGGGAATATGTAGGAACGCTGAGCTCAGGAAAATGGAAGATGACTGAGAGAAGAGGAGGTTAAAAGGTTGAACAAATTGAAAGTGGTAGAAAACTGAGGGAAAAGAAGAAAAAAAATAGGTAGAAAAGTTGATTATCTCTGGTAAGGTGTCATAACCTGTAGTGATAATATTATGGGCAGTACAGTCGTGATACGCAATCCCTGACCAACAGAGATGAACGGCACACACACACATACACACACACACACTCACACATGCATACCCTGCATTCGAACTCGGCCTCTATATGTGTGTACTGGGTGGGGAAATGAGCAATATATAACAGGCGATTCGAAGCTTTCTGCTCCTCACACTCTGGTCAGGAATTATGTATCACGAGTGTACATTAATTAAGGAAATATATATTACACTCTTGGCACAATGGAGCGCCTTTATTATTATTTTAAGACTTGCCAGGAAGCAACAGAACCAAACGAACAAAAATGATAATAGTGTTCTGTTGCTTGGATTAGTTTAGAGGATTCAGTTGCTCCATATACTGTATATAGACTACTTTTCTTGTAAGGTGGTAATTTTTGTTGGTATATTGGAGTGCCTTTTCCTCCAAAGTATGCCTGGAAACAGGACCAGAGGGGCAATAATAATAATGGTGTTCTGTTGCTTGGAATAGTTTAGAAAATTCAGTTGCTCCAGATTTACCAACACAAAACCAACCTAAAATTTCCCCCTTAAAGTAGAAGTAGCCTATACAGTATTGGTAAATCTGGAGCAACTGATTCCTCCAAACTATTTGTAATAAACTTCGTAGTGCAATATTGGAATTATTATAATAAATAGCCTATAATAATTAAGTAAGCAATGATTCAGTAATTGACTTACCTTACCCGGTTTATTAATTCACCTTCGTTGTGTTGGTTCAAGGAAGGTTCTCAGAGGTTGAATCCCCTATATTATTGCATGTTTATCAACAATTATTTATTCACGTGAGCTCTTACGATATGAATGCATTAATAAATATATAGTAATAGAATTAATAAATTACTCACGTACTCATTTTCACTCACAAAAAAGCTAGCTAAATATATGAGTTACCCTCGCGCGTGACTCCCGTTTTCTTTTCAATGTCCTCGCGAGTCTTTTCCAATGTACGAGTATAATTTCCAATGTCCTCGTTTAATTATTGGTGCTATTTCAAGACCTTCCTACTCAAATTACTTTAATTAATAATCAATATCAATCTAACCACAAGCCTTGATAATTACAGAGGTTTGTTTCAGTCTCAGTAATTTTCTTTTCAGTGTCCTTCAAACCAACAGGAATTTTCAATGTCCACACAATAATTTATCACTCGTTTATCTTACCTTCCACTGTCAATTGATTATGTTTTCTATTCAATCAATAAGACAGTGCATTGCAACCACGAACGTTGAAGATTATAACTAGTGACGAGACCGAGTCATTAATCTTTAGCTGTGATTTTGCAAAGGGTAGACAGGAGCTGATCGATTACGTGTGTATACTGTGTGGCTGAAGTCAAGACTACCGTTTTCAAATTTTCTCGACCGTCTACCCAGCCAGTAGTTAGCTCCTCCCACAACTGTCTGGATCGATATTTACGGAGCCACACACAACTATCTGAATATAATAACTGACTAGACTTAGTCTTCATATTATCTCATTTACACTCACTAGCTATGCATGCAATGTAAATGCCGCCACATAAACTAATCATGGTAATTATCCACTTCACGAATCATATGAAAAAATGAGGAAATTATCTGTGTGCACGATAAAATCAATATTAATAAACCACGAGTGAGAAAACGAATGATTTAACGGCTACAGAGGGGGAAAAACCACAGGCTTAAACACGAACGGTGTCTCCTGTTCCCACACACACTCCTGCCTTCACTTTCTCAACCACTAGGCTATGGCTACTGAAGCATTATTCCTATACTTAATTGATTAATATGTCACGATCAAATCTGACTCGTGACACTATTCCAAGCAACAGGACACCATTACTTTTGCTCTTCTAGTCCTGTTTCCTGGAATACTTTGTTAGAATCAAGGCACTCCAATGTATGTACGGTACCTAAAAAGAATTACCACTTTAATGGTTTGGGCAACATTTCACACACGAGTAACTCCGAGTCAATTCCTCATTTTTATTTTCCTTCGTTTCGTTCATTTTTCTTCATGCTTACTGCCCTTCCTTTTCATCTTTTCTTCCCTCAGGATAAAGGAGGGTCTTTTTAGTTTAGCATAACCTACTATAGTCCCACTTTACATACAAATAATACTGAAGCATAAGAAAGATTCACTCATATGACTTAACTTTTTTCATTCACCTGATCGATCCATTTGATAGACTTTATGTGTGTATATGTGCATAATTAAATATATAATATATCGTGTTTAGGTTCCTTGTGTGTGTGTGCTTACCTGAATTATGTGCTTAACGTGTGTGTGTGTGTGTGTGTAGTTACGTGTGTTGTTTTGACATGACAAACACGACAATAAGGCAAACCCACCTCCGAGCATATATAGGGATTGTGAGCGGTGGTAAATATTTGGGACAGAGAGTGATGTGAGGTTTGGCAGTGACGAGTTGGTGTGGCAGTGACACAGTTACAGTTACAGATAGAGTTACAGATAGAGTTACAGTTACAGTTACAGATAGAGTTAGAGATAGAGTAAGAGTTAGATAGATAGATAGATAGATAGATAGATAGATAGATAGATAGATAGATAGATAGAGAGAGAGAGAGAGAGAGAGAGAGAGAGAGAGAGAGAGAGAGAGAGAGAGAGAGAGAGAGAGAGAGAGAGAGAGAGAGAGAGAGAGAGAGAGAGAGAGAGTTACATAGTATCACAGACCACAACAGACCTTACGGTACACACGGGGTGATCTGATTAGAAGGTTACTGGTGGAGACTGAATTTCTCCACAGTGATAGTCGTACATAAGGATAGCAAAGTAGAAGGCTCTCTCCCCACCCTCCACTCCCTCCGGCCTGAGCCGTACTGGAAATAAAGTCAGGAGACAGAACCTTGTGGAGTTGGCAGAAAATACTCTACAAGGAAATTTTATAGGAAAGATAGAAAGTAGTAAAATTTCGTGTTGGTCAGTATAGATATATATGTGTGTGTGTGTGTATTTGTGTGTGTGTGTGTGTGTATTTGTGTGTGTGTGTGTGTGTGTAAAATTTCGTGCTGGTCAGTATAGATAAATATATATATGTGTGTGTGTGTGTGTGTGTAAAACGTCTAGTGTGTATGTGTGTGTTTATATATATAACTTCGTGGAGGCCCGTGTGTGTGTGTGTGTGTGTAAAACGTCTAGTGTGTGTGTGTGTGTTTATATATATAACTCCGTGGAGGCCCGTGTGTGAGTGGGCACATAAATATTGGAGTCTGTTTCATATTAAATATTAGAGAGATACTCGTCTGTTATTTGTGTTGCTTCCAATATTACTGAGCCAATAACATTTTTATTTTTTCAGGAACACCAGAAAGATGATGGACTCTTCTCTCTCTCTCTCTCTCTCTCTCTCTCACACACACACACATACAGTCGTGGTCAAATATAATCATCCATATAGGGGGTATATAACTCACGTAAGAGTTTGACAGCTTCCCTCTGTTCCTTAGATGATAAACTTTCCAATAAATAGGTTAACTACCATCTTTTTATTTATCACAAGCAGTTATACACTACTTAAAACAATAACACACACACACACACACATATGTTAACTACCATCTTTTAATTTACTACAAGCAGCTACACACTACTTAAAACAATAACATATGTCAAAGTGAAAATATTAGACTGTAAATTGTTTGAGATACCCATATGTGGATGATTATTATTGACCACAACTGTACATATAACATAACGTCGATAGCAAAGTTTTATTATATGCAGTCGTGGTCAATAATAATCATCCACATATGGGTATCTCAAACAATTTACTGTCTTATACTGTTTTCACGTTCACATAATTATGATGTTATTGTTTTAAGTAGTGCCTAGCTGCTTGTATTAAATTAAAACATGGTAGTTAACATGTGTGTGTGTGTGTGTGTGTGTGTGTGTGTGTGTGTGTGTGTGTGTGTCCAACATGTATAAAAAAATATATATACTTGGATGTAGGCAAAAAAAAAAAAAAAAATAGATGCATGTACGGGCATTGAAATTCTGGGTTCCTTCGGTAGGCCTAGGCAAATGTGATTCAATCATAACAAGGGACTTACTGTAACTGCAACATAAACACACTGTAGTGAACACAACAACAAAGCGAATATATATTACTTAAAGAAGGGAATGGGTGCGTGCATTTTTACCCCGGACACAAATAACGCACTACACTATATGTATTTTTTTCCTTCTAGTCACGGGTGGACGCACATGGCAGCACACGGGAACCATCATAGAAGCACTGAACCTTGGCATTCTTAGCTCAACTTACCCTGCCTCTCCCTCCCTCCCTCCCTCCCTCACCCCAAGTCCTTACGACCCCTTGCTTACTCACCTTACTTTACCTTACCTTACCTTACTTTTGCTTGCTCTACCCCCTAACACTATCCAGTCCTCACCAGCCATGCAGCCCCTACTACTACTACTACTACTACTACTACTACTCGTACAAACAAATCCTTCATCCCTACCCAGTCCATTCCTTACTCATCTCATTTCACCCTCACTCATCTCACTTCATTCTTACTCATTTCACTTCACCCTCACGCATCTCACTTCACCCTCACTCATCTCACTTCACTCTCATTCACCTCACTTCACCCTCACTCATCTCACTTCACCCTCACGCATTTCACTTCACCCTCACTCATGTTGGTCATAAAGAACAACACGGGTCTGATTTTGCAGCACCTCATAATAATAATAATAATTGAGGGGGTTGAGTTGACGTAAGGTGTTGTTGTATGATTGTATCTTGATATGATACTGATGTACCGTACAGCCGTGGCTGATAGTGGATGGCCAGGGTACAAGAATTATTCGAGAGCAACTGAACAGAGTTCGAAAATGCGAGTCTTATAAACCTCTCTCAACGTTGAGAATGGTTTGGAAAATTCACTTGCTCGAACTCTGTTCAGTTGTTCTCCAACACTCCTTGTATACCCTGGTCAAGCACTATCAGCCATGGCTGTACCAACATCACCACCACCAAGCTCCACTGTCTCATCTGGTGCGACACTCAATAATCTCGGGGCCTCGCAAGAGTCACGAGCTACTGACTGACACCCTACAGTCCAGAGGTTGACAAAACAAAAACTAAAATAAATTCACAGCTCTTATATTCACCTTAGCAAATTTTCAACCTCTTTTATATTATTTTTTCTACATTTAGAAAGATGAAAACTAAAATCCGAAACCTTTGTCATTACCATGTTCTCCTAGACAAACTTTCAACCTCTTTTATTTCATGTTTTTCTGCATTTAAAAAGATGAGAACTAAAATCAGAAACTTTTGTCCTTTCAAATTTCTTATTCAAATTTCTTATATTTTATTTTTTTCTACATTATAAAAAGATGAGAACTAAAATCTGAAACTCTCTTATCCTTCCCAGGGTCACCTTATCTAACCTTCCACCTTCCACCACCACAGCCTTTTATTATTCTTCCAGTAATGAATTCTATTAAATTTCCCAAGGGGGGACTCTTGCCTCACTCGGCCCATTGTATCGGGGTGTGATTAAGGTATCATTATTTTTTTAACACTTAATCTGATTGTGTGTGTGTGTGTGTGTGTGTGTGTGTGTGTGTGTGTGTGTGTGTGTGTGTGTGGAGCCTGTCGTTCGTCTCTGGTCAGAAATTACGTATCACGAGAGTACCTCTGTCTTCACGCCACCAATTAAAAGTGTCCCTCCTCACAGTCACACCTCGTCTCTCCTACCCATATAATTATAGCCTACATTCCCTTTGCTGCATCCCTGTATCTCCTTGTTGTTTCTTTCCAGTGTTTGGCTTCTCATCCTTCCATTCTTACCTTCACTCTTTAATCCATCTTGCCTTCTTCACCTTCTCATACTCTTTTCTCTCCTCTCCCATGCATCCTTGCCTTCTCCATGCACCTTCCATTCTCCCCTCCATCCATTCATTCATTATCCCTTTCTCTTCCTCTCCCCTCCTCCCTTCCCCTACACATTCCAACAATTATTCATCTCTCTCCTACTCCATCCTTTCAATCTTCTCTCTCTCTCTTCCCCATCATCTCATCTTTCTATCTATACACTCTCTACCTATATCCTCACACACACACACACACACACACACACACACACACACACACACACACACACACACACACACACACAGCTGGAAAACTTTGAACTGTGGCAACAATCGCTGTACAATGAAACTTTAACCACAAGTTGCTGAAATAATAGTGTGTAGGAAAATGGTCTGCAACCACTTCATTTTTTTTTTTTCGAGTGCATGTGCGTGTGATCATTGCTTGTAGATCTCAATGTGTGTGTGTGTGTGTGTGTGTGTGTATGGTATGGAGGTACACGTGTGTTTATTAATGTCAGTTAGGTTCTATATACAGTACACACACACACACACACACACACACACACAGTTAGGTTCTATATACAGTACAGCTTCCAGGGTTCCTGTTGGTACGTCAATATTTAGTTTGGAATTCATGAGCTCAAGGGTAAATATAGGTGTTAATTTTTTAGTGTGCATAGGGGAGAGAGAGAGAGAGATAGAGATAGAGATAGGGAGAGAGAAATCAGAAATCTTTATTCCATTAAACAAGAGACATAGAGAGTGAAAGAGAAAGAAAAAGAGAGAATAAAAGGAGGAGAGAGAGAGAGAGAGAGAGAGAGAGAGAGAGAGAGAGAGAGAGAGAGAGTAGGGGATTACATGGACAAGAAGCACCTCAATATCAGTACCAACATTGAAGTATTTGTTGATATTCTGTCTGATTTTCCTTTCTCCCAAACATACATTAAAATAATTTTGTTCTTTTGTATTTTGTTTCCTCTCTAGATAGATGTGGGCATTGTCAGTCGAATTGCAAAATTTGCTGATGACACCAAGTTAGGGTGTAATGCTTCATCATTTGAAAAGGTAGAACAATTACATAAAGACCTAGAGAAAGTAGGAAAGTGGTCTGAACGATGGCAGATGCCATTCAATTTGGACAAATGTAAAGTGATGCACATAGGTCCAGCCAACCAGAGAGCCAGTTACTCTCTGTTGGGAAGTGAAATTAGTAGTACTGACTTGGAGAAAGGCTTAGGTGTACTGATCAGCAGTGACCTCAAATTCTCCAAGCAGTGCCTTGAAGTAGAGAAGAAAGCCCAGAGGCTTCTTGGTTTGGTTACATTAAGAGGCAATTTAGATTTAGAAACAAAGAGATAGTCCTCACTCTGTACAATTCTTTGGTTCGGCCACATCTGGAATATGCTGTGCAGTTCTGGTTGCCGACTCTCAAGAAAGACATTGCGAGGCTTGAGAGAGTCCAGACTAGGGCCACCAAACTGATCCCATCAATTAAACACATGGGCTACCAGGGAAGGCTGCAGGCACTAGGTCTCTTCTCATTAGAGACGATACGCTTGAGAGGTCAACTAATTGAAGTTTTAAAAATCCTTCGTGGATATGAAAACATTGATTATCAGTGCCTGTTTAGCTTAAACACTAATTTAAATGCAATTAGAAACCATGGATGGAAACTAGACTTGAAACGCTTCCGCCATAATACGTTAGGTAATTTCTTCACATATAAAATCTGCAATGTCTGGAATCAGCTACCAGCAGAGGTAGTTGATAGTTCCTCAATAGAACAGTTCAAGAAACAGTTAGACAAAGTTCTGCCAAGCCTGGTAGAGTTATAGGGATTGTTTCCTCCTTTCATATACACAAATTTCCTAGTCCGGCCTTTTTTTCCCCGGGTTAGGTACATTTCCATTTCCATACCCGCAATGCGGGTGGGAGAGGTGGGTGGGGAGAGCCTTCTCTTTACTATACTTTTCTCTCACTATTAGTTAGCAACTACTACTACACCTACGGTACCTCCTTGGTATGGGTCGTAAGACCTTTTGAGGTGCTACTTGTCCTTGTAACTCCTTGTAACTCTCTTAATTTTAGCTTTTCTTTCGCTTTCTCTCTCTTCTCATACCTGCATTCCTTTTATTTATTTGTTTATTTATTTCTCTTTCCTTCTACACTCCCTACCTCACATCCTACCTCCCTCCTTTCATCCTTTCCCTCTCTCCTTTCTCTGTACTTTATCATTCCCATTACTCTATCCACCATCCTTCCCTTTACTCCATCCATCCTTTCTTCCTTTTCATCATCCTTTTCTTCCCTCATTTTCACCCACTTATTCTCCCTCCTTTCTTCCCACTTCCTTTACGTTTCATCTAACCTATCTTCTCTCACTGTCTGTATTCCTCCTCCCCTCTCTCCCCTCATCCTTCATCTCTCCCTGCTCTCGCCACTTCATCCTTCATCTCTCTCTCTCTCTCTCTCATCCTACATCTCATCCCCCTCACCTCATATCCTCCTCCTGGCCCACTGAGTCCATCTTGCTTGCCTCACAATATCACCAGGAACTAAGTAACTTCTTCACGTCCTTCCCTTGCTTCACGCCTCACTTCACTCCCGCTTTGCCTCGCTAATGACTTTCTGGCCAATTACTGTGTTTAATTAGCTAGATGTGTATCAGTGTTGCTTGCTGGTGTTGGTGCTACGATTAGGGAACCTTATACTGTGTAATTAAATAGTGGGAAACAGTCGATTCATCCAAAAAGTGGCAAAAAGTAGACAGTCCTCTTTACGACCCTCACAATACAACGACCAAATGATAGTCAGCTGGTGGCCTCAATATTTTCTTAGCGTGAGGGTTCAGGTGGTACAGTAATTCGTTTTTCATAAATCTGGAGCAACTGAAATCCCCCAAACTATTCCAAGCAACAACAGAACACTATTATTTTTGCTCTTCTGGTCCTGTTTCCTGGCATACTTTGGAGGAATCAAGGAGATCCAATGTAACAAAAGCGAATTACCACGTTAAATATTCGTCAGGTGCGCCGAGTGAGTATCTATAGAAGCAGACGAACTACTGTAATAATATAGTCTCCTCCCGCCTTGCCTTGCCTGCCTTCAACCCAACTCCACTGATGATCGATTATTACAGACGGTATCACGTAAATCGTTCATGGAGTCACAGGAATAGCTCACGGTACATCAAGGTTAATATGATGGTATCAGCAAGGATGTTCATATTATTCAGTTAACGGGTTATGGTTGTGGTGGTGGTGGGGGGGAATGGACAAGGATCATGTATGAAAAGTGGGTAACGACCGGAAAAAGTTTGGGAACCACTGTGTAACTCGAGCCTCACTTTAACTGTATTGAGGCGAGGCCGGGACAATGTTGGTGGTGGTGGGTCCTCGTGGTATAATGAAGGTTTGGTTTGTTTCCCTGACAATGAATCACAATGAAACTTGAGAAGGGTCTTTGAATCTCTGTGAAGCTGTGCTGATTTGCATGTTAATCAGACAGAGAACGTAGAGGGGAAGTAGGAAGGAGAGAGAGAGAGAGGGGGGGGGAAGTAGGAAGGAGAGAAAGGGAGAGAGAGAGAGAGAGAGAGAGAGAGAGAGAGAGAGAGAGAGAGAGAGAGAGAGAGAGAGAGAGAGAGCATCATCGTCGTCATACATATACAATGGCCAACACACTTCCCAGTTTACTCTTGGTCAACATTTCATATCAATAACGTGAAAAATAATTATTCTTATTGTATTGTTGAAGAGATATTTTTTTATTTACATATTCTGCTACGTCGGTGTGCCTAGTGGAAAGTTAAGGGAAGGGTAGGTATATAGTTCAGTCATATTTGGAGATCATTTTTCCTCCAACCTATGCCAAGCAACAGATCACCATTATTTTTATTTATATGGTGCTGTTTCTTGGCATACTTTGGAGGAATCAGGGAGTTCCAATGTACCCAAATTATACTCTTCCCTTAAGGGAGTAATTCGCTTTTGTTACATTGGAGTGCCTTGACCAGAAGAGCAAAAATTATAATGGTGTTCTGTTGTTGCTTGGAATAGTTTGGAGGATTCAGTTGCTCCAAATTTACCACAAACACCGAATTTCCTCCCTATTTATTAAGGGGGAAGTTTTGTGTTGGTAAATTTGGAGCAACTGAATCCTCCAAACTATTCCAAGCAACAACAGAACACCATTATTATTTTTGCTCTTCTGATCCTGTTATTTCTTGGCATACTTTGCATGGAGGAATCAAGGCACTCCAATGTAACACTCCAAAGTAAACTACAAAACGGATACCCAACTCTTGTTCCTTAGCTGATAAAAGTTTCCAATAAATAGATTAAGTAGCATCGTTTAATTTACTACAAGCAGCTACACACTACTCAAGACAATAACATTAGAATTATATGAACACGGAAACCATTAGACAGTAAATTGTTAAAGTTACCCATATATGGATGATTATTATTATTGACCACGACTGTTCTAACCTAATCTGTAACACCCAAGCACTGAAGTGAAGTGTGTGTGTTCCTATATTACTTTTTGAAGAAGAGAAAAATGGTGTACAGTTGGCTCCATTCCCGCGTTTCTCCCCTGTCGTTGCTAATGTTGGGTCAGTCAGAAATTCGCATCCCGATCCACAAGTTAAAAAAATCGAAACATTCATATCTTTAGAGTGAAAGATATGAATGTTTCAAATATTTTAACTTGTGGATCGGGATACGAATTACTGACTGACCCAACATTGGCAACGACAGGGGAGAAACGCGGAAGTGGAGCCAACTGTACATGTTCATATTACTAAGAAGAAGAGAAAAATGGTGTACGTGTATCTATCTATTCACTGCTCAGACAACAACAGGAGAACGGATGCTACGTAGCCTAAGCCAAGCTGTTGTCTATAGTCTACCTACCTACCTATACCAGCCTTGGGGAGGAGGAGGAGGGTACATTGTTTCTTTTGTTTGAGCCATACGGTAATTCTCTCTCTCTCTCTCAACATAACTATCCCTACCTCCCTACCTCCCTTCCTCTCTCTCTCCTTCTCTCTCTCTCTCTCTCTCTCTCGTAACTGTGCTAGCTGTGTTGTTTGGCGATGGTGTTTGTACGTGTGTTTATGTTCTCGTTCTCTTAAAGTGGACTAATGGCTGTTTGTTCCCTGTGTAAACGTATAGCCAAATCGTGCGTAGGTACAGTTGGACACATGAATGGATGGTACAGCCCAGGTGGTGAAAGAAAGATACTTGTCCCATTTGAGTAACCAGTGTCTATTATCAGGTACTTGCTTTTTATTACCATCCTCAATACTGACTTCTGCCCCTGATGTCTCCTATTTGACATTAAAGAACACACACACACACACACTGAGTTGACAAGTTGTATTTTCTCGGGTATAGGCTACGTAAGATTTTTAGCGACGTATTATCAAGGGAGAAGTATACTGCTGATTCCTCCAAACTATTCCAAACAACAGGAACACCATTATATTTTTTGTTCATCTGGGTCTGTTTCCTGACATACTTTGGAGGAATCAAGGCACTCCAATGTAACATGCAAACGTATGCTATCTACTTTAATCAATAGTACAACACTTAAAATGAAATAGGGACGAAATTTTTAATGTGTAGTGGGTTTTGTGTGTGTGTGTGTGTGTAGTGACCAAGCCGTGTGTGCACTGAGTGAGCATTGAAGGAGTATATTAAGTGAGCCTTTTTGGTGTATACAATGAGCATTTTTTGTATATATATAGAGTGGGCAATGTGTGTTTATAGCGTAATTATGTTACGTACTGTACAGTCGCGAACCAAAGTTTCGTACCCCCCTTGGCTGACAGGAATATGCTGAACGATCGGACAAACTGGTGTTTCGAGTTGGTAACGAAAAAGTGTAAGGTTCATTTTCACAAACCACAAACCGGAAGTCATGGAAAATGAACCACACACTGTCTCGTTACCAACCCCCCCCCCCCACACACACACCAGTTTGTCTGATCGTTCAGCATATCTTTAACACTGTCTTCGACTTCCTGTCAGCCAAGGGGGGTACGAAACTTTGGTTCGCAACTGTACACTCGCAATCCAAAATTTATATCCAGGTCTTGTTGTTGAAGTTTCGAATCATTTGACTTAGTAGTGAACCAATTACAACGCTTATCCTGTTTTATATTGGCTGGAGCTCGTTTAATACTTGATCAGGTTATTTGAAGCAAGCCTCGATAGCTACATATTTTGGATTGCGAGTGTACCGTATGTAAAAGTAAAAAGTGAACATCGTGTGTGCAAGCATTATATGCGTGTTATATTTTTTTTTTTTTTTTTTTTTTTTGTGTGTGTGTGTGTGTGTGTGTGTGTGTGTGTGTGTGTGTGTGTGTGTGTGTGTGTGTGTGTGTGTGTGTGTGTGTGTGTGTGTGTGTGTGTGTGTGTGTGTGTGTGTGTGTGTAGTGTCTGTCGTTGCCGTTCGTCTCTGATCAGAAATTATGTATCACGAGTGTACACAATCATATATTACTGATCGAGGTGTTTGCTGGCTGGTCAACTAATATAATGCATGTGTGTGTCTATACTAAAACAATGAGTAACAAGAATATTATTGATACAGCTACTCACAATTTATTACGTTCTGCCAAAGAGTTCGCCTCACCTGAAACAAGAGATCAATAATAATATTCAGTATTATTATCAAACCACAAGTACTGTACAGTCGGCAGCATAAGTTCACTTCATTTCCACCTACGTATATGTATGTATTAGCTATATAGTGATGTTGTAATACAATTTTAATGCAGAGATGACAGATATAGTTCTCGTATGGTAAAATATATACGTATGTTGTTAGAATAGAAACTGGTTCAGAATACAACTATCTGGATATACTAGCAATATTAAGTTAAGTACATGAGATGGACGAGAATTTATGCTGCCGGCTGTACAATATATGATAATCTAGGATGATTTTGAAAAGGAAACAAACATATTGGAATTGTACATGAATGGAAAACATAACATTCTGTGTATTGCATAGTATTATAAACGTGTCAAAGGATTTTAATTACTCCCTGGTTTCCTCAGACGTCAAATAATATTAATCATTCCTTGGTTTCTTCAGGTTTTGCATAATAATCAGACAACAGTCATTCCAGGATCATGAAAGAAAGGGGACAATATTTTGGGATGTTGTGTGAGTGTGATGTTGTATGAGTGTGTTGTTGTATGTGTGTGTTGTTGTATGTGTGTGTTGTTGTATGAGTGTGTGTGTTGTTGTATGAGTGTGTGTGTTGTTGTATGAGTGTGTTGTTGTATGTGTGTGTTGTTGTATGTGTGTGTTGTTGTATGTGTGTGTTGTTGTATGTGAGTGTGTTGTTGTGTGTGTGTGTGTGTGATGTTGTAAGAGTGAAAAAAACTATAGCTCCATCCCTACAACAGTATTTTTTCTTCCTCTTTTATTAATTAATAGGACCTACATTACTGTATGATGTAAAACGGAAAGAACATGTAATAAAAACATTTGGACCTGTTGCTAAAAACCTAACCCAGTTTGGAATTTTATATTATATTCACGTGTGGAATTGAAAAGTAGAATTGGAGGAAGGGAGGGAGAGGAAGGAAGATGTGGAGGAGAGTTGGAGGAAGGGAGGGAGAGGAAGGAAGATGTGGAGGGGAGTTGGAGGGAGGGAGGGAGTTGGAGGGAGGGAGGGAGAAGAAGGAAGATGTGGAGGGGAGTTGGGTGTGGAGGAGGAAGAGAACGAGGAGGGTGGTAGTAGTAGTGGTGGGTAGTTGAGTGAAGGAGGTGGAGGTGGTGGAGGAGAGAAGGGAAGGAAAGGGTAGTGTGGGAAGGAAAGCGTAGGGTAGGAGGTAACTCAGAAGGGCCAGCAGCAAAGACAACAACAACAACAACAACCCGGTTTTACCGTAACGACAAAAGTTTAAATGAGTCCGAAGGGAAATACTTGAGTGTTGTCCTAAGACGTCTGAGTGATGGCAACGAACCACACACCTGCCTGTCTCAGTCCTATTTAAGGCGTCTTCTATTTATGCCATATCAACCCTGGTCAGGCAACCCGGTTGCTTGAATCGTCGATTTGGCATGTTCTATTTACACCAGTCAACCCGGTTCACCCCAACCCGGGTTGCTCTCAGAGCAACCTGGACCATCCCAGTGCAATAGCAGGGTTACGTGGCGGTATCTGGCAACTTTTACAGGTTGCTCCCAGCTGAGCCGCCAAAAATAAACACTGGTAAGCCCTCTTCAGAAATATATATGACATTTTAGCATAACACGAGACATAATCTTCAAAATACATAAAGGAAATATTATTTTGAAGTGGCATGAGTACCCTAATCAGTAACATTTGAGGGAAATGTCTAATAATGTTTACAAACAAAGGATTATCAACCCGGGTTGGTGGTCGGCGTGTTCTATTTACACCATCCAACCCGGGTTTTTCGGAGCAACCCAGGTTGCCATCCCGGGTTGATCAAGTGGCATAAATAGAAGACGCCTTTAGCCACGGAAAGTTCAATCCTATGTTAAGCCTATGTTGGTAAAAGTTCAATCCTATGTTAAACCTATGTTGGTAAGAGTTTAATCCTATGTTAAACCTTTGTTGGTAAGAGTTCAATCCTATGTTAAACCTTTGTTGGTAAGAGTTCAATCCTATGTTAAACCAATGTTGGTAAGAGTTCAATCCTATGTTAAACCAATGTTGGTAAGAGTTCAATCCTTTGTTGGTATATATAAGAGTCTATTCAAGGTAATGACATGAATTTATCACTGTTTTTAAATCACAATATAAACACATTGTACAAGAATAAGAAATTGTAATTATTATTCCCTTAAAGATTTTATTATCAGTGTGGGTTGAAATGGGAATATCCTTAATCAACCCTCCATGTAATCAATGCTACGACACCGATCGTCTCTACTTGTCTGTATTGAAGTAGCGGTAGTTGGTTCCTGGTGGCATAAAGTTGGGAGAAATCACTTGCCATTCACTTCACCTCAAAGGAATGACCCCCTTTACTTTAATGTACGATACGGTATAAGTTAAGCTAATGTGGTCTCGTGTCGTAATTGGCTCTGGAAGAAATAGGAGAGAGGAGGTATAATGTGCAGGTCTTGTGTCGTAATGGGCTCTGGAAGGAAATGGGAGGGAGGGAAAGGGAGGGAAGGGGAGGGATTGTAGGGCAGGTGGCCGAGTAGTTAGATTTCTGGACTCATACCCTAGAGGTCGGGAGATCGATCCTCTCAGGTGAGGGCCTGAGAATATTTACTCTTCCGATTTGAGTATCAGGCACTAACTATAAGACCACCGAACGTCGTAAAACATCCTCACTGGTACCATAACACCCTCACAGCTGCAGTATTTGGGAATCACCCTCACTTCCCTCTCTCTGTGGCTGGGTACCAGTTCGGAAGCCGTGACATGTGTGTGTCTGAGCATCAGTTGACCTGGGCCACGATAATGGGCTTGATTAAGCCTATGTCCAGTGTCGGATCATATATATATATATATATATATATATATATATATATATATATATATATATATATATATATATATATATATATATATATATATATATATATATATATATATATAAAATACAAAAAAATCTTATTTTCATATGAATTGCTTGGAACGAATCAGTGAATTTTACAAACGAGAAAAATATCTCCAGTTCTTACTCAAAAAATTAATTCACAGTGGTATCTAAAAAGTGTATTGCATTAGACCTGTATAAACAAAAAATATTACATTAAACCTGTATAAAAAAGAGAAAGAATTACATTAAACCTATATATAAAAAAAATATTATATTAGACCTGTATAAAAAATTATATATTACATTAGACCTGTATATATATAAAAAAAAAAATTACATTAAACCTGTATAAAAAATAGTTTGATATTAAACCTGTATAATATATATTAACAAGTAGTATAAAGTTGCCATTACCAATCTAATACAAAACACACACACTCCCTCCTTTTTCCCTTAAATATCAACCCACCAACCCAGCCACCAACGGCAGCAGCGACTTTCTCTCATCGGAGCCCAAATTATCGGTGAAGCCTGGACCATAAACTAGGATCCAACTGGCCAGCCATGTCAAGATGAAACCATTACGTCCCACCATTAAAACTTTGTTGCTGTTGTTGCTGCTGCTGCTGCTGCTGCTCTCGTCTCGTCTTCTGTTGCCGTCTCCTGTTTCTCTCCTTTTCTTACCTTTCTTTTTCTGCTCCCCCCCCTTTTCTCATTATTTTTCCTGCTATTTTATCTCCTGTCTTTTTTGCCTCACTCCTTTTCTTCTTACCCTCCCTCTCTCCCCCTTTTCTTTCAATTTTTTTCCTTTTCTTCAGCTCCTTTCACTCCTGTCTCCTCTTTTTCCTTGCCTCACTTACACACTCCTCCTTTTCTTACCTCCTTTCACTCCTCCTTTTCTTAACCTCCTTTCACTCTTTCTCTTCTTACCCTCATTTCACTCTTTACCTCATTTCACTCCTAGCTCCTTTACTTACCTCCTTTCGTTCCTTTTCTCAACCTCCTTTAATTCCTTCTCATCTTACCTTCCTTTCACTTCTCTTTTCTCCTCCTCTTCCTACCTCCTTTCTCTCCTCAATGTTATGTGTCTGTCTGTCGTGACTTCTCCTCTCTTAAATTCTTCCTTTACCTCCTTTCTTACCATCTCCTCTTTCTCTTACCTCCTCCTCTTTCTACCTCCATTCTCTCCTCATATTTATGTCTGTCTGTCGTGTCTTCTCCTCTATTCAATTCTTCCTTTACCTCCTTTCTTACCTTCTCCTCTTTCTCTTTCCTAGCTCCTTCCCTCTCCCAGTTGGGTTCTTTCCACTCTTACTCTGATTTCTGCCTCACATTTTTCTCCCGAATGATCTCTCTCTGTTCCCTTTCAGCCAGACCTTTTGCTTCTCTCTCTCTCTCTCTCTCTCTCTCTCTCTCTCTCTCTCTCTCTCTCTCTCTCTCTCTCTCTCTCAGACCACACACTTACACTCTCTTTGTCCACTATAATTCCTCATCTCCCCCCCCCCCCACATCTCTCTCTCCTCCCTTCACCTCCTTCTCTTCCTTCCCTGCGAGGTGGATAAAAGATTAATTTGAGATTACCATTGTGGCGGATCTTTCATTAATTTGAGGCGAGTTCATTCCGCCTCCTTCTTCCCTTCAATAGATTACTGCTTTATTAACTCTTCATTCCTACTCCTTTCTCTTCATATATACTCGATTTTTGCTTCTTAAATTGTTATATATACTTTTCCTCCCTTTCCTCCTCTCTTTTCTTCTTCCTCTCCCATCTTATCTTTTCGCTCGTACTCCTTTCCTCTCTTTTTCCTATCTTTTTCCTCCTCTCTTTTCTCCTTCTTTCATCACCTCGTCTTACCTCTTCACTCCTACTACTTTCCTCTCTCTTCAAACTCTATTATTTCTTAATTAACTTCATATAATAATAATAATACTTTTTCTATCTTTCCTTCCTCTTCCCATCACCTATTCTTAACTCTTCACTCCTCTCCTTTCTCTTCATACTCTATTTTTGGTTCTTAATTAACTTCTTATATATATATATATATATATATATATATGTTTTCTGCCTTTCCTTCCTCTTCTCCATCACCTCTTCTTACTCTCTTCACTCCTTTCCTTTCTCTTCGTAATCTTAATTTTCATTTTTAACTTTTTATATGCGTTTCCTGACTTTACTTATTTTCTTCCATCACCCGTACTGTACTTCCTACTGTATTGTACTTCCTACTGTATTGTACTTCCTACTGTACTGTACTGTAATTCCTACTCTTAACTAATACTTTGCTATCAATACTTTGCCTTGGTTTACAAATGATGGAAGGAGTCACTGCCAGTATTCCAATGTGGACAAAGATATTTCTGCTAAAACATTTGACAACTTCCGCCCGTCATTTTTTTACGGGGAATTGATGCGTTTTGGAAGCAAGCAAGGCAACAACATACATACATACACACATACAACCATACATACATACAACCATACATACATACAACCATACATACATACATACATACATACATACATACATACATACAACCATACAACCATACATACATACATACATACATACATACATACATACATACATACATACATACATACATACATACATACATACATACATACATACATACATACATACATACATACATACATACATACATACAACCATACATACATACATACATACATACATACAACCATACATACATACATACATACATCAAAGGATTATAATCATTACGTCTTTTGAAAGGAACAAAATATAAATTAATGCATTTCCGCTACCATGATATAAAAAAGAAAAAAGGTGATGATTATTATTGGAGAGAAGGAGGGAGAGATAGGAAGAAAAAGTCCTAACGATCTAAAGGAGAGTGATTGAAGAGGAAAGATAAAAATGAGATGGAAGATAAGAAAGGAAAAGAGACAAAGATGAAAGGAACCAACAGAGAGAGAGAGAGAGAGAGAGAGAGAGAGAGAGAGAGAGAGAGAGAGAGAGAGAGAGAGAGAGAGAGAGAGAGAGAGAGAGAGAGAGAGAGAGAGGTCACCAGTACAATAGGGTAATTAATCATAAAAATAATATACTCTTCCAAACAAAGGTTCATACAATTATTTTCTTCAGCTCTCGTATTGGTCTTTGTCAGATAATTATATCCAGGACTTATTTTATATAGCCATGACTACCATTTTAACAAACACACACACACACAAACACACACACACACATACATCAATAGGAGCTAGGGCTTTCTCTCTCTCACACACACACACACACACACACAACAGTAACGCTTTCACACACACACACACACACACACACACACACACACACACACACACACACACACACACACACACACACACACACACACACATCAAGAGGAAAGAGCTTTCACACACAGTCACTGTACAGTCGTGGTCAAATATAATCATCCATATAGGGGTACCGTAATTCATGTATGAGTTTGACAGCTTCCCTCTGTTCCTTAGATGATAAACTTTCCAATAAATAGGTTAACTACCATTTTGTAATATATTACAAGCAGCTACACACTATAACATCATTATGTGAACGTGAAAACATTAGACAGTAAATTAATTGTTTGAGATACCCATATGTGAATTATTTTTATTGACCACGACTGTTCTATGTTTATTATGTGCATGGAGAAATGAGAAGGATCGTCTTGGATCGGAATGAGGCGACCGAACTCTAATGATAAAATACTGACAACGAAGAACAGAGAGACATACAGATAAGCGACGCTTTCCCAACTCCGTGTACATGACTGACGCGACAAGGGGACAATCCAATATTAACACAACAACCTGCTGCAAGGCTGACTTGTTGTTCGTCTGGGATAGAGGCGAGAGGCTGGCTGGTGGCAGACGGGATTGTATATACAGTAGGTTCGCTGCATACAACCCAATGGACATGGAGGGGGAGGAGGGGGAGTGCATGGGAGTGAAATTGAGGGAGATGGTGGAGCTTGATTAAGAGATTGATTGATTGATTGATTGATTGAAATTAGGCACCGCAAAAGCGAGGTCACGTAGCGCCAGAAAAAGGTAATAGAGAGGTGTGACAGCAAGCAGGAAGAAAATATGAAAGGAAGGACAGTTTTGAGTGAGAGAGGACCATAAGAGGTAAGGATGAAGGTAGATAACAGGATTAGAAGCAGGAAGGAAGTAATATGTAAAGAGCTAGGGACAGTTATGCTTGAGAGAGAGTGAAGGTAGATAGATAACAGGATGAGAAGCAGGAAGGGTCAGGGTGCATGGGACTGGAGGTGAGAATGGTGGAGTGTATTGGCAGTAAAGGAGAACAAGGAAGGGAAATAAGTTGAGGCACAAAGCGATCGGAGGAGGAATGAAATATCAGTCAGGTTAGGGGGGAGAGAGAGGGTGCAGGAATAGGGGACATGCAGGATTTCTACCTGTGCACCCCAAGACTGCCCCCCTATTCCTGCACCCCCCAGTCCCCCCCTTCCAAACCTGTTCCCCTACTCCCGCACCCCCCAGTCTCCCCCTCCAAGCCTGTCCCCCTACTCCCGCACCCTCCAGTCCCCCCCCCCCTCCAAGACTGTCCCCCTATTCCCGCACCCCCTTGAAGCAACTGTACAGTCAGGGTCAATAGTCCTGCAACACCTACGAATGAAACTGGTGCCAAACAAACTATACCGTAACCTGATGCAGGACTTTTGACCGTGGCTGTACACACGTAAATGCTTGCCAACGTGTGTGTGTGTGTGTGTGTGTGTGTGACAGGTTCAGTGGAGGCTTGATATTGGAAGAGCGATTGCTAGGCTTCAGTCTAGACAAAGGAGAGAGAGAGAGAGAGAGAGAGAGAGAGAGAGAGAGAGAGAGAGAGAGAGGCGCAGATCCAACCCAAACTAGGCAGGTTGTCACATAAAGAGGGTGGCTTTATACCCTGGAACTATAGTTAACTGGAGTGCTACTGATTCTACCAAAACTACCAAACCAAACAATACACATCCTCTACTGGGAAACTAAAGTGATTATATACCGTGTGTTTCCTGGTATAGTTTGGAGGAGGCAGAAATTACGTATATATCACGAGTGTATTTTATATATAAACATATTTTTCTCCTCTTCACTTCTCATCAAATTATCGTATCTTTCCAATATATTTTCCCATCTTCCATTTCTTCTACTCACTTATACCGACTAAAACGTTTCTCTCTCCTTATTCTCTTTTCCTTTGCGTTGCTGCCACTATAATTTCAATCCCTTACCTTACTTCAATCAGCTTGCTGTCAAATCTCTAACTCACCTTTTTTCTGGCGCTATAGGACCTCGATGTTGCGGTGCCTAATATCCATCAATTAATCAACTTTACTTCCATTTGTGTTCATCCCTTCTCTCTCTCCTCCAGCTTCCTCTTCTCCCAACCTCCTTCCTTTTCTTTCTAGCTTTTCTATTCTCTCTCACACACACAATTTTGCTGTCCTCATAACTTGCCAAACCTAATCATCAATACCTTTTTCTTACTTTTTTTCCATTTTCACAATCCTATCCTCAATTCTCTCTCTCTCTCTCTTTTAATTTCCAATACTATTCTTCTCTAACCTTACCTTTCAGATCCCCCCAACTCTCTCTCCCTCTCTCTCTCTCTCTCTTTAATATCGTGGATGGTGGTGGTGTTGCTCTGCCTCGGTCATTGTCTAGTGTTTCTCCTCATTGTTCTTCTTCTCTTCTTCTCACGTGTTCAGGACCCAATATTATTATTAAGTTTTTTTTATGATCCTCCACCATGCAGCTTGAGTGTTTTTTTTTTTTTTTTTTTGTGTGTGTGTGTGCGTGTGTGTGTGTGAATATATGTGTGTGTGTGTGTGTGTGTGTGTGTGTGTGTGTGTGTACCAGTGAAGAGGTATAAGCCAATATTGTCCACAACCAACTGGCCTGATATGACCTATACTATACTATACTATACTATACCTCGAGGCTATTGATACCCAACACTTCACAGCCTCATTGTAACTCTCTCTCTCTCTCTCATACAAACACGTACACACACAAACACACACACACGCACACACACACGCACACACACACACACACACACACTCTCTCTCTCTCTCTCTCTCCTGTGAACGTGAAATGAAAACGGATGAGTAGATAGAAGAAAGGACAAATGAAGATTGTTTGAGAGAGAGAGAGAGAGAGAGAGAGAGAGAGAGAGAGAGAGAGAGAGAGAGAGAGAGAGAGAGAGAGAGAGAGAGAAGAGAGAGAGAGAATGATGCTATACAACAATTTGCTGAACGTGGAATGTGTGTGTGTGTGTGTGTGTGTGTGTGTGTGTGTGTGTGTGTGGTGCCTGCCGTTCGTCTCTGGTCAGACATTACGTATCACGAGTGTACATCTAACTTCTTTTGAGATGAGCTTCAACATCCATCATATCCGACTGATCATAATTTACAAAGAACAACCACAGCTTTTATTCTAATAAGTGTCATAAATATTCCTCAGTATTCACACTTTACCATACGATAACGACTCTTATGTACTCATCCATCTTCAATCTAATCACTCCGTTATCTCTAGAATTATTACTATCATTCCCATTGAGTAAAAATATCACCTCGTCTTTGTACTATAAGGTGGGATACTGATTCATCGAACCAATACCAGCCACGTGACAAAACTCCTATTCACAACTAACCTAATAACAAAATTTTAATAACCTAAGTCGTTTCCCGGTAATAAATAGTAGTCCATTGAATACCTACAACATCGGTATATGTTTAGGGAATATGGTAATATGTTTAGGATGAATTCAGTCTACGGGTAAGTGGATCTATAATTATATCCCATTGTGGGGCGACACAGATTCGATTACACCCACAACAAAACAAAATAATGTTCCCCTTAAGGTGGTAATTCTTTTTTGGTACATTGGAGTGCCTTGATTCCTCCAAAGAATGCCAGGAAACAGGACCAGAAGAGCAAAACTAATAGTGTTCTATTGTTGCTTGGAATAGTTTGGAGGATTCAGTTGCTCCAGATTTACCAACACAGAACTTCCCCCTTAAATCACTCCTAGTATCCCTTCCCCCCGCCAAGTAAACAATGGAAGCCGCTGGGAAATACCTCAGCCTCTTCCCACGGCACTCTGGAATTTATGTACAGTACAGTCGTGGTCAAAAATAATCATCCATACAGGAGTAACTCACGTAAGATTTTGACTGCTTCCCTCTGTTCCTTAGCTGATATACTCTCCAATAAATAGATTATGTATCATCTTTTAATTTACTACAAGCAGCTACACACTACTTAAAACAATAACACACACACACACACACACACACGTTAACTACCATATTTTAATTTACTACAAGCAGCTACACACTACTTAAAACAATAACATCATAATTATGTGAACGTGAAAACATTAGACAGTAAGTTATTTGAGATACCCATATGTGGATGATTATTATTGACCACGACTGTACAGTAGGCTATGTATGAGACAAGACACACCATGGGACGATATGCGAGAAATGGGAGGCCAGCGTCTTAGGTGGTCATTTTAGGTCGAGGAATTGGGGGCTACTGATTACTCCAAACGGTGCCACGAAACAGAAACAAACCCCTATTCGTAACACAAAGCTCGACTGGTTTCTAGTTTGGAGGAATCAGTCCCTCCATATTCGCCCCAAAACCAAAATAATTCCCAAAAGGTACATGCAGCCACAATCAATTATCCACCACCGACATTTTTCTTCCATCGTAGTAAATATCTTGGTAATAAAGAACAACACGTGTATGATTTTGCAGCACCTCATAATATAATAATAATTGAGGGGGTTGAGTTGACGTAAGGTGTTGTATGATTATATATTGATATGATACTGATTAATTTGCACGATGGAAAAAAGTGGGTGGATATTTGATTGTGGCTGTACAATCAGGTAAGGACGCATTGCCTATAAAAGATGTGGACAATACGGTATTACAAGGGTTTCTGCTTGCTTTCGAATCCTATTAAAAGCTTCCTTCTATTCAATTGTCTCTCTTTTTTCCTTCCCTTTCCTTTGTAGTTGCTGCCACTCCTATCAGTCAGCCTTTCCAACTTGATATATTTTCCTTTATTTTTTTAGTATATTTCTCCAGTCAACCCTACCATACACACACAACTTTATACTTATCCCTAACATAGAGTAAATACACCTTCCACTCATCTCTACCATACATACACCTCCCAACGTATCCCTAACATATACATACACCTCTCTCTCTCTCTCATCCCTAACATACACACATCTCCCAACGCATCCCTAACATACACACACCTCTCTCCCCTTCATCCCTAACACACAAACACACACACCTCTCCCACCTCATCCCTAACACACACACACACACACACACACACCTCTCGCCTACCCAATAATCTTAATAGTCACACGTCGTCCCAACTGCCTATAATATATCTTCACCCTCCCCAGCCCTCCCCTTCTCTCCTGATTTCCTTCCTCACACTGTTTCCACTTCTTATTCTCACCTCAGTCCCATTTTCTCCTTTCTCTTTCTCCTCTAAATCTTCCTCTTATCCACTCTCTTCATCCTATCATTCTCTCCTTGTAATCTCCTTCTTTCCCTTCCCTCCCCTTCCTTCCTTCCCATTCTCTTCTTTTTTCCCTCCAACTCTTCCCCAATTTCCTCTCTCCCCATCCTATCATTTCCTCCATTCTCCTTCACATTCTCTCCTCGTATCATCCTTCTTTCCCACCCCACCCTCCCCTCCTCTGACAGTCATCCCTTGGGAGGAACCGAACACACACATTCCAGTTTGCGTTCGTGGCATACTCAGGTGTGGGATGGATGGATGGAACTCCTGTATATAGAGTATAGTCCGTCGCTCTCATGTCCATGCCTACCTAATGTCGGTTGGTCTGTCCATATCATTTAGTCTTGTCTCTGTCTGTCACTGTTTCTCTCTCGCGCACACACACACACACATTCTCTTTCTCTCTCTCTCTGACATACACACACGCACACACAGACACACACACACACATTCTCTCTCTCTCACACACACATATTAACTCACTCTCTCTCTCTCTGTCCGCTACTCTTTATAATCTACATTAATGATATAGATGTGGGCATTGTCAGTCGAATTGCAAAATTTGCTGATGACACCAAGTTAGGGTGTAATGCTTCATCTTTTGAAAAGGTAGAACAATTACATAAAGACCTAGAGAAAGTAGGAAAGTGGTCTGAACGATGGCAGATGCCATTCAATTTGGACAAGTGTAAAGTGATGCACATAGGTCCAGCCAACCAGAGAGCCAGTTACTCTCTGTTGGGAAGTGAAATTAGTAGTACTGACTTGGAGAAAGGCTTTGGTGTACTGATCAGCAGTGACCTCAAATTCTCCAAGCAGTGCCTCGAAGTAGAGAAGAAAGCCCAGAGGCTTCTTGGTTACATAAAGAGGCAATTTAGATTTAGAAACAAAGAGATAGTCCTCATTCTGTACAATTATTTGGTTCTGCCACATCTGGAATATGCTGTGCAGTTCTGGTCGCCGACTCTCAAGAAAGACATTGCGAGGCTTGAGAGAGTCCAGGCTAGGGCCACCAAACTGATCCCATCAATTAAGCACATGGGCTACCAGAGAAGGCTGCAGGCACTAGGTCTCTTCTCATTAGAGACGAGACGCTTGAGAGGTCAACTAATTGAAGTTTTCAAAATCCTTCGAGGATATGAAAACATTGATTATCAGTGCCTGTTTAGCTTAAACACTAATGCAACTAGAAACCAAGACTTGAAACGCTTCCGCCATAATTTTTAGGTAATTTCTTCACATATAAAATCTGCCATGACTGGAATCAGCTACCATCAGAGGTAGTTGATAATTCATCGATAGAACAGTTCAAGAAACAGTTAGACAAAGTTCTGCCAAGCCTGGTAGAGTTAAAGTGATTGTTTCCTCCTTTCCTGTACACAAATTTCCTAGTCCGGCCTTTATTCCTCCGGATTAGGTTCATTTCCATTTCCATACCCGCAATGCAGGTGGGAGAGGTGGGTGGGGAGAGCCTTCTCTTTACTATACTTTTCTCTCACTATTAATTAGCAACTACGGTACCTCTTTCGTATGGGTCGTAAGACCTTTTGAGGTGCTACTTGTCCTTGTAACTCCTTGTAACTTTCTCTCTCTCTCTCTCTCTCTCTCTCTCTCTCTCTCTCTCTCTCGCAAGCACACACACACACAAGGTTGTCCTACATAAGAGGGAGGTCACATGAAAAAAAAAGTTCTGGCGTATGACCACATTTTACCAACACTCTATAATAAAGTCTTCTCTTCTCCCAACACCAAAGTTTTAAAAGACGCGTTTCACGATGATAGTTTTTTTTTTACTTCTTTTTTCAAGTTGCAAAACATTGTGATAACTCGTGTCTAAAACTCGTGTCTAAATCAGTTATTCCTGTGTAAATGAAAGCTCTCGTCTATAACTCATGTCTATGGATTTAAGTTAAGTGGGAGTGAACTGAAACGATGAAACTTGCTATTGTTATTGTTATTATTATTAAATGGAGTTTATTATTATTATTATTATTATTATTATTATTATTATTATTATTATTATAATTATTATCATTATCGAAAACCACCTCTACAAATCCTAAAAAAACAAAAAAAGTCAGTCTGTAGCCAATATAAATATACCTTGGCAATATTCCATGTCAATAACTGGGAAGGAACGAAAATAAAAGAGAGAGAGATTGGAGGGAGAGTGAGTCAAAACATTCTAACCCCAATAACTGTATGTGAATATTTTTATGTCCGTGTTTATATAACCTCTCTTTCAAAGTGTAAATATTTATAATTTTTAGGTTTGAATCTCGTTGTTTAATAAGAACCTTGTGATGTGGACAGAAAAAATGGAGTTATACAAGTCCTTCAAATATTGCCACGAAACACGCACGCGCACGCGCACGCACACACACACACACACACACACACACACACACACACAACTCATAATATATTTCCGCGTTCGAATCTCAACACTAAAATTATCTTGGCTTTTCTCACTGCACATAATAACTCCCAAGAACCCACAAGGATTTTATGATAACACACACACTGCACCGGGCCCCGTAAATTATTGTAAGAGTCAACAAGGCATGAGGGCAGGCAGGCAGGCACGGGACCCCCCAGCTGTTTCCATCTCCACCAGGCCAGACAGTCAGTAGTAGTAGTAGTAATTCATGAGGAGAAATGTCCCACTCATTGTCCCCCACAACCTACGTAAGGATTTATAAAACGATGTAGCCTTTTATATTATACAGTAGCATTTCCTTGGGAATGTACTGAGTAAGTTTTGGTGAATAGCAGGATAGTATAAGTATAGGGTGTGGGCATTGTGTTGCTTATTTTGGTTTCGTTTTACCATGTGTGTGTGTGTGTGTGTGTGTGTCTCGTTATGTATATATATTCTGGTTGGTATAGTCTGGGGTAACAGTGGTGTCGTGGCCACATTTTACCAAGTCATGAAGTAGTGTTGGTGGCAAATGTCCCGTCGTCGTCACTACATCTGCCCAGTCAGTAATTAAGTATGGAAATATAAGCTTCACAGCCTCGTAAAATGAAAAAAAACAGAAAAAAAAAACGGAAATATATTAATTTCTGCCCTGGATATTGTATTTCTGTTTGGTGAATGTGTTTATTCGATTATTAACCCAAGGCCTTTCCTATTGATATTCCTAATAAGAAGGACCTTGGATTAACCTTTACGTTATCTCTGAAGTCGACTCTTGCCTCCGGCTGTACAGGATAGAAATTTAAGCTTTGCATTGCAAATGAGGATGAAAATCCTGATAATTTGCGGATTCGGCTGCGAATATTTGATAAATCGCTAATATACTTGTTGATAAATAGATAAACCGCAATAAATTATCTTTAGTCACCAAATAATAATAATTGTAAAATATTGCCATTACCATAGTGTAGCGCATCTTGTACAGTCATGGTCAATAGTCCTGCAACACCTTCCAATGAGATGGCTTCGAAAAATGATCCGAAACTAAAGCTGTTGGTGTGTGCAATATTGGTTCATAAGATTCAATCAGATGGCTCAATTGTTGCTTTAATTCACCAGGTTGTAGGACTTTTGATCATGACTGTACCTGATAAACAAAAGTCACGGAGTATCTATATATGTTCAAACGAATCAACACACAATAACAACGACAGAATTACTCCAGTTCAATTTATGGTTCCATAGTGGCAGCATGGGGTTGTAGAATTATCTGTGATGCACCAGTGATTACGAGCAGGTCATTTTTTTTTTTTTTTTAGGAATTCATACCATGCCTGAACCTCAGACGCGGTCTTCAGATTCCTGGAGAGAGAGAGAGAGAGAGAGAGAGAGAGAGAGAGAGAGAGAGAGAGAGAGAGAGAGAGAGAGAGAGAGAGAGAGAGAATGGATTTGGCCTCCAGAATACAGTACCTGTAATCTTTCATGTTCATGCGATGTTTTCTTCTTTCCATTTCTCTGTCATCAGCGAGCATTGGTGTTTTATATAATAGGTTAGACCAGTTTATGGTGACTAGACAAAGTACAGGACCAAATACTTAACCTTGAGGAACTCCACTTGTAACATCATGCCAGCCATATGACTCAGTGACCTTTTATAACAACCCCACCTCTTATGCTACGACAGCCAAGTCTTCAAACCACTTGTGAATGATTATTGTAGACATTTACCGAGTGAGAGTATTCTGAATTACCAGTTCCTTTTATGGAACTTTATATCAAATACTTTTTCATTTATGATAGATGAAAGTCGTGTATTTATGATGAATGAATATCGTGTATGTATGATACCTGGGAAAAAAAAAGTAATCCTGTTTGTCGCATCCTTATTAGGAGAAACTTTTTGTTCACTTTTTGATGGATGAAAATCGTGTATGTATGAGAACTGGGACCAAAAAAAAAAGTAATCGTGTTTGTCGCAATGATGGTGCCGCTCTAAACAGAATCTGGGGCTGAATATCCCTTAGGACATGATCAAAGAAAGATTAAAGGTATAAACGCTTGATTGGAAACCGATGCCGGCAATAAAAGACATTAAATCCCTTCTGTTGCAAGGCTTGGCAGAACTGGTATAGCGAGCCATGCATTTATTATTATTATTATTATTATTATTATTATTATTATTATTATTATTATTATTGACAAGGACTGGCTGCACGCTCTCTCTCTCTCTCTCTCTCTCTCTCTCTCTCTCTCTCTCTCTCTCTCTCTCTCTCTCTCTCTCTCTCTCTCTCTCTCTCTCTCTCTCTCTCTCTTGGCAGCTCTTCACATATTTAATTCTCTTGCGTGTGGGAGGAGAGAGAGAGAGATAATATGTGTGTGTGTGTGTGTGTGTGTGTGTGTGTGTGTGTGTGTGTGTGCTTAAAGTTGAATTTGCAAGGACATGAGTGCAGAACGTATTAAAATTTTATGCATGTGTGTGTGTGTGTGTGTGTGTGTGTGGCAGACAAAAACTCACACTCCATCACAAAGCAACACACACACATCTCTCGCTCTCATTTCTCTCTCTCTCTCTCTCTCTCTCTCTCTCTCTCTCTCTCTCTCTCTCTCTCTCTCTCTCTCTCACACACACACACACACACACACACACACACACACACACACACACACACACACATACACACACACATTTTTTTTCTCTCTTTCTCTCTCAAAATACATTCAACATAACACACACTCGAGCACGAATATACGGAACACAATTATGATATCTGAGAAGAAGAGAAGGAAGGGGAATGAATGAAGAATGTCAATATTTAGAAGGAGGAAGAGCTATAGGGTTGACGGAGGGTAGAGTCAGTCAGGCCCGTAGTTTTTTTAAAAATTTGAGGGCCCTTACTGGAATTGTATGAACCCTGCAAATAATCCAGGCCACAAAACGCTTCAGTGTTTCGAATAGGGAATCTGTTGCCTGGAGTAGTTTGGAGAATTCATAGAGCTCCAGTAAGGGCCCTAATTTTTTTTTAAACTACGGGTGTCAGTCATAAAGGAAGGAAAATTGATATCTGTGTCGCGATCATAAGTTTCGCCGCATCGGGCGATTTAAATTGAGAGAGAGACAGAAAGAATAAGAAGAAAGAGGAAAGATAGAAAGAAGGAAATTAGGGAGGGAGGGAGAGAAGAAGAAAAATGAGTGAGTGGAGGAGTAGAAAAGAAGAAGAAAGAGAGAGGAGTAGAGGGAAAAAGAGGAAGGGGTAGAGAGTGAAGGAGAGGGAGAAAGAGGAAGAAAGGAAGGAATGGAGGGGTAGAATGAGTTACAGTAGCGAGCGAGGGAAAAAGAGAAGGAAATGAGAGAGGGAGAAAAGAAGAAGGAAAAGAGAGAGGGAGAGAGAAGAAGAAAGAGGAAGAGAAGGAAGGAGTGGAGAAGAAGAAAGAGGAAGGAAGGAGTGGAGGAGTAGAGGGAGAAACAGTAGCGAGGGTGGAAGAGAAAGAAATGAGAGAGGGATAGAAGAAGGAAACGAGGGAGGAAGGAATGGAGGGGTAGAGGAAGAAGAAGAAAGAGGAAGGAGGAGTAGGCTAAAGGGGTAGAGGGAGATACAGTAGAGAAGAAGAAGAAGGAGTGGAGGAGTAGAAGG
>JAWZYT010002485.1:10000-100000 GCA_034508575.1 Petrolisthes manimaculis | reverse complement strand
GTGTGTGTGTGTGTGTGTGTGTGAGAGAGAGAGAGAGAGAGAGAGAGAGAGAATACACAACTAGGTATGTGTATGTATCTGAACCTTTATAAACACTGTCATATACACGAGTCATGTATATACAGTATTTAAGGCTATATAATGTAAATTGGGGAAATGGTGAATTTTCACCACGATAAAAAAAAAGTTCTCTTCTTTCTCTCTCGAGGCGGGGATAATTGTGACGCTCATGTCGCTGCAGTCCTTCCAGAGTGATGAGGGTTTAAGAGAGAAAAATCGCCCTCGTGGTCTGAGCACAAAAGACCTCATTTTCGCCAACACTTTTTGTTCTTTGGGAGTGCGTGTTTGGTTGTGTTGTGTTGTGTGTAATATCCTTGGGTCTCATTTTACTATTACTATCACTATTTCTATCATTATCACCATTATTATTTGTTGTATTAACATTTTTATTACCATTATTATTTGTTCTATTCCTATTATTATTACCATATAATATATTATTACTATTATTGCCTTTTATTATTTTGCGGTTACAATGATAGTACTGTTTTGGTAACTTGTTTTATTTTTAGTCCCTTCATGCACCACAATATCCACAGTTCTCTAATGTAAGTAGGCTAAGGTAAGTGTCTTGGAGAAATGTTTGACTCCCAGCAATTCCCTTTCGGTTCAGCGGTAACTTCCCCTCCTTTCCTGCAATTCTCTTCGTTCTTGCGGGTCAGTCCTTGGTTTCTTTCGTTCGGGAATGCTGTGCTGTCAGCCTGTCCCTCCTTTCCTTCTCTTTCTCTTGCTTTTCCTATTCCTCCTTTCCTTCAATTTCTTTGGTGATTGCTGTCCCTTCTTTCCTTCCATTTCTTTAGTGATTGCTGTCCCTCCTTTCCTTCTCTTTCCTTTGCACTTCCTATTCCACCTTTCCTTCACTTTCTTTTGCTCCTTCTATTCCTCCTTTCCTTCTCTGTCCTTTACTGTTCCTATTCCTCCTTTCCTTCAATTTTCTGTCGTGATTTCTTTCCCTCCGTTCCATTTCCTTTACCCTCCAGCTACCGGGCAGGATATTTCCAGTCCTCGCAGTCTTAAATACAAAAAATGGTGCATCGATTTTATTCTTCTCATGCATGTGATACTTTGGAGGATTCAATAACTATGAATTCCCAGACTATCTCATAAAATTACCCTCAATAATAAAGCTCTAAAAGGCGAGACATAACAGAGGAATAATGGAAGGATACTGATTACGGTACTACAAATTATGTCAGGAAATAGATGACCGTAGGAGCTTTAGTTTCATGGTATAGTAAGGAGAAATATGTAGCCTTGAAATTCTACGACACACATCACGTTCCCATTATTATTATTATTATTATTATTATTATTATTATTATTATTATTATTATTATGAATAGGGGATTTTCTTCGTGGTATCAATAGGACGAATCGGTTGTCTTGGCTGATCGAAAGTAGCCTATACACAGTGTTGATAAATACGGAGTCAAATCATTCCTCCCAAACTATTCCAAACAACAGGCAATTATCTTTTGCTCATCTGGTTCTGTTTCCTGTCATACTTTGGGGGAATCAAGGCACTCCAAATGTATCAAAAGTGTATCTCCCTCTTAAGGTGGTAATTCTTTTCTTATTACATTGGAGTGCCTTGATTCCTCCAAAGTATACCAGGAAACAGGACCAGAAGAGCAAAAATAATGGTGTTCTGTTGTTGCTTGGAATAGTTTGGAGGATGCAGTTGCTCCAGATTTACCAACACAAAACTTCCCCCTTAAATAAAGTACTGCCTGCCCACATCACAGAGGAATTAGAAAAAAAAGAGAGGATGAAATGACAAGAAAAAATGAAATGAGAATAATAAAAAAAACTAATAATAAATCTAATGAGCCTCTGATACGACTGATGACAAAGAGAGACAGAGACTTGGTGCCATAAAGACTGCAACACACATGGGAAATGACAGTGGTGAAGTGAGACAAAAACACACTGTAGATAGAAAAGGCAGAGGTCAAAATAATGGAGGAGAGAGAGAGAGAGAGAGAGAGAGAGAGAGAGAGAGAGAGAGAGAGAGAGAGAGAGAGAGAGAGAGAGAGCGCTATCACACACCCATTATTGAAACCCAGATTGTCACATGAAATCCTTTAAAGAGAAACGGAAAGCGATTCGGTCTGATCTGGTTTATGATATATTGCTGCCACTAAAACTTATCTCACCTTCCAAAAGTGAGAGGGACAATGTGAAGAGAACCTTATAGAGGGGAAGGCAATATACCTAATGATGTCGAGTGAAAAGCAGACGGAATCTTTTTGGAAGATGGGCTGACTGATATGTAGGATGTCTCACGATTTTTATTTTTTGTTTTTAATGCAGGTTTAAGCATTTGTAGGCAGGTCATAATCTTTTATGTATGGGAGTTTTTCAGCACTGGTTTACAGGCGAGAAAATGCTGACCCATGCACTCTGAACGGACTCCTTGAAGTGTAAGAACTATAGGCTATACTAGACCATTACGCACGGTACGATATTTTTTCCTTCCCAGCGGTGGCAGCGTGCCTGAGCGTGGAATGTAAACAAACTGTGGGGGTACAATAAAAGTGAAGTATGTGTAATTAAGTAATTAGTGGGGTGTTTTTTGTGACGAAAATATCCTCTGTCCCCCCCTCGTGTAAGTGCACTTTCCGTGTTTAATTCCTGGCGCTGTAGGTGGTCTCAAAAGGTGGTCACATGACAATTTGTATAGCATGACAGACAAACAGAGTCTCTTCATTTAGATATATAGATAGTACTGAGTGGAATTAAGGCGGGACATTGACTCGCTGGGTTTCTTCTGGGTTGCCGTTACTTCATCATATGTTTTTTTATATATATGATTTACACGTTGTTCTTATACTGAATTATAAACTCTCTTTCTTTGGGCTTGTCTTCCCTATTGAGTATTTTATCAGTGGAGAAAGGTTGTGTTAAATATATTAAATATCTTAAAAGGCCAATTACGTAACCTTTAAGAACAATTCGCTATTTCTTTTACCACCTGAGTCGAGATTATTTCCATGAGATATAATGTTCACTTTTATTATTGAATGCACTTTATTTAATGAGATAAAAAAGGCTTACGTAGTCATCTTCTCAACTAACACACAAAGATTAGGTTTAGGTGAGATGACTTGGACTAAAGTAACCGTATGTTTGAATGTTGAGGCGTCGAAAGTTGAAATGAATGAAATGACGAGGTGATCTGAAAAAAGCTAATGTGAGTAGAAAGGTGAAGAAAGTTAAAGCAGAGGAGAAGGTGGGTTTGAAAGGTGTGATAAGGAAAGGTGAAATGAGTGACATGGTGAGGTGAACTGAAGAAGAAGAGTGAGGGAACTGAGAGTGTAAAGGGGGAAATGTGTGACACCCACGCGAGGAGGGAGGAGTGGTTGATAGGTGCTATTTCAATCTCAGGTATAGGCTATATAGCTGCATGTGTCGTTTTCTATGTGGGAAATGGAGGGCAAACGATTTTGCAAACTATGCCAGGAAGCGGAGACTTAGAGGATGTGGTTTAAGGCACAGTTTTGAGGCAAGATAAACACCATTTTGACCCCTATATACATAACATTACCTTTCCTTATATATACACAGTCGTTATCTTTGACACAGTGGAATCTATCACACCTATGAAGAAAGAATGGGAGTGTGTTAGTGGGAATATTTAGTGAGTAACATTCTTAGAGACGAAGAAAAGTGTGTGTGTGTGTGTGTGTGTGTGTGTGTGTGTGTGTGTGTGTCTGTGTCTGTGTGTGTGTGTGTGTGTGTGTGTGTGTTTCGGAATTTAGGACACCCTGTTGACCCAGTTCTTGGCAGCTTCTGATTTAGACCTTCCCTTCCCTTTGAGTTTCATGTATCTGTCCAACCTATTTTTAACTCCCTAAAAGCAATTCAGTGTTTTTACATTTACTACCTCTCTTGAAAGTTTGTTCCACTCGTCCACTACTCTATTCTCATGCCAGTGTCTTACTCTTTTGTGTCGAAACAGTATTTCTGTTGTTTAAATCCATTTGAGCGTATATTATATTGCCTACTTATTCTTAATACCTTACTTAAATCTACTATGTTAAATCCTTTCATCCATTTAAACAGATACAATCATATTGCCTATTCCCCTGCGTTTTTTCAAGCGAGAGCAGGTTCAGCTCTTTAAGTCTATCTTCATATGAAAGATTTCTAAGATTATGAATAATTTTAATCTTTCTTCTCTGTATGCTCATTAACAAATTGATATCCATCCTGTAGAATGAACTCTGGACTGCGTATTCCATGTTTGGTTTAACAAAAGCTAAGTCCAGCTGCAGTATAACCTTAACTGTTCCATTACTAACGCTTCGTGATATGAATCCTATGTTGGCTGTGTTTTGTACAGTCGACGGCAAAAGTCCTGTCGCCTCACTTGCTGCACCGAGGCACGCAATGTTTATACACTCGAGATCATTAGGTGTAGAAAACGTGCTTATTTCTCGAGTCCATGAACACTGTGCGTCTCTGTGAAGCAGGTGAGGCGACACAACTTCTGCCGCTGACTGTACATGAATACATTATTGCCTGGGTTATAAATTCTTACTCATCAGAACTCCCAGATCCCTTTTACATATCGACTGACCTATATTCGTGTAATCTAGTTCGTATATTGTTACGTTTGAGGAATTCCCTGCGTTTAACACTTTACATTTATCGACGTTAATTTACTTTGCCATTTTTTTTACATAAAATATTAAGTATTAAGAAAATGTTGCAGTTCACGCGAATCTTCTTCCGAGTTAATGACTCTACCTATTCTGCAAATTTGCTGAGGCTGCTGTTTTTGTCAATATCCAAGTTATTTACACATAAAATGAATCATAAAGGGGATATCACACTAGCACCGCATACGAGGTATTCGTGGGACTGGTGGAATAATGTTCTGTGAACCGCGGCGGCATTGGAATGGATCTGTAGCCAAGACCATTCCTCGTATACAGAATCAAGTCAATAAATAATGTATTTATATAAATTAATTCTAAGCAAAAAAGGTGGATTAATATCAGAAAACATTTTTGCAATACAAATATTTTCGAACAATAACAAGAAACACACTTAAAGTAGAAAATACGATGTCGATATTTTACTGTGTTTACATTCCATAGAGGCGGGTACACGTGTAGTCTTCATTGAATGCAAACATGGACAACAAATCAAGCCTATGGTAGTCTTTCCTCTTTTCTTCTTCAAAAATATTAATTACAAGGACCAATGCAGTCAAACTGGTCATTATCATCCACAAGATTCATATTGTTGTTTACGTTTTGTGGTGGTGGTGGTGGTGGTGGTGGTGTGACTCATCTGTCATGCCGTGTTCAGTGTTCTATATACAAAGGACCAGCCCGCGGTAGTGTGAAAGCTACTGCCCCACCGTTCTGGTATCTTGTTCCACCAGTCCCATGAAACCCTCGTAGACGGTGCAAGAACCAGTCCTTGAGGAACCCCACTGGTGACAGGGGCCCCCTCTAACTTTACTCTGTTAATGCTATAACTCTTTGCTGTCTCCCAGTAAGCCTTGACTTAATCCACCCTAAAACGTTGCCTCCAATGCCATGAGCTTCTAACTTCCTAATCATCCTCTCATGCGGTACTCAAATGTCATGCTAAAGTCTAAGTATATCATATCGTAGTTCTTATTGCGATCTACTGCCTCATATACCTTTGAGAAAAATGTTAACAGATTTGTGAACCTTTCTAGAACCCATGCATGCTGTGAGTCTTTAATTAATCTATGTCTTTCTAAGTGTTCTCTAAACCTGTTCACTATTATAGATTCAAAAAGCTTCCCTAACTTTGATGTTAGGTTAATTGGGCGGTAATTTAACGTCACTGATCTATCTCCCTTTTTAATATTGGGAACTATGTTGGCAAGTTTCCACGCCAATGGTATGTCTCCAGTTTCTATGGAATTGTAAAAATATCAGCTATGTTGTTTGTTGCAGATTTGTTTCTTACATTCCCTTAATATTCTGGCATATACAGACTTAGTCCGATCCATATCTTATGTGCCTTATGGGGAGAGTATACTTTTGATAGTCTGGAGTGCCTTGATTCCTATAAAGTATGTCAGGAAACGGGTCCAGATGAAGAAAAATAATGGTGGTCTGTTGCTGGGAATAGTTTGGAGGAATCATTATCTCCACAAATGCCTAAAATATACCCTCCCCTTAATATGTTTATTTCTTGTAACACATGTTGGGTGGGTCTGGGGAGTGGGAGGGGGGGGGGGAGAAATCAGTCACTGAACCTGACCAAGAATTTTAGATGGAGTCCCAAAACCTTCATTAATTAATTAAAGTACCACGTCTTACCAATCACAGAGAGTGACTGTCTCCCTCCCTACAACTTTTCCCTAAGGTGACATTTCAGGTTTGGTGTGAAAACTTGACTTCACTCCTCTTTTTTTTCATCTACTTTTACTTTCGCTCCTCTACTTCACTCGTCTACTTTTCCCTTCAGGTGTCTCTCCCCTCTTTTTTCTACAGAGAGAGAGAGAGAGAGAGAGAGAGAGAGAGAGAGAGAGAGAGAGAGAGAGAGAGAGAGAGAGAGAGAGAAAGAAGGAAGTATTAGGGAATTTGTTATTCAAATATGCTAAAAATATATGGCACAGAATCGAGTGACGAAAAAGGCCGTATAGGCAAATAAACCAATATTTACACTACAACTCATATTGACAAGACAAACACGCTATGATAACGTAAACACGCTTTTAACAACCAACACCAGCACACACACACACACACCTCATATTAACACATTCCAATATAATTATTATACAGTTAGACACATGAATGGGTGGTACAGCCCAAATGAAAGATGGTCAATTTCTCCCAATATCAAGTTCCTTATTAGTGCCAAATAGGAGACATCAGGGGCAGAAGTCAGTATTGAGGATGGTGTGTGTGTGTTTGTGTGTTTGTATGTGTGTTCCTTATTAGTGCCAAATAGGAGACATCAGGGGCAGAAGTCAGTATTGAGGATGGTAATAAAAAGCAAGTACCTTGCTTCTCTTCCTTCTGCTAACGTTCTCTCCTTTTCCTCCCAGTCCCCGCACACACACACTCCTTCAATTTTCCAAGGCTAACCATTTTACCACCACCACCAGCCATCCCCCTGCTCGCTCCATCCTCCCTCTGCTTTCTTTTTATCCTTCACCCTTTCATCCCTGTCACCCCACACACACACACACACCTTCATTCCTTTCCAGCTAAAAAATTTCCCTCTCCACCGCGACAACCAACCATACCTCATCTATCTCTTCGTCTCCTTCCTTTATATACCCTTTCCTTCTCCTTCCTCTCCCTCCTATCCCTCCTTCAATTCACCTTTTCCACCTCCTCGTTTTGCTCTTTTCCTAGTTCCTCTTTACCTACCTCCCCTTGTCCTCATCCTCCTATTTTTACCCTCTTCCTTCTTTCCCTCCTTCCCAACCACATCTCCCTCCTAACACCTTCAATCATCCACTTCCACCTCCTCTTTATTTTAGTTCCTTTGTGTCTATTTCCTCTTGTCCTCATCCTCCGCCTCTTTCTCTAGTTCCTCTCCCTCCCAACCTCACCCCTCTCTCTCCTACCAACCTGCTTCAATACATCTCTTTCTCCTCTTTCCCTCCCAACCTCACCCCTCTCTCTCCTACCTACCTGCTTCCATCCATCTCTTTCTCCTCTTTCCCTGGCTGCCTGGTGTCGCCTTGAAGCGTCACTTAAGTATTCAGTGCAGGTCGTGGGGCAGAGGTTGTCCAGGCAGCCTCGGATTGGAGTCCACCGATATCCAGCACGAAGGGAAAATACGCATTGGGGAGAGGCTGTGTGAAATGAGGTAGAAAAGATGTTATGGAAGGAAGAGAGGAAAGGAGAGAGGAAGGTTGGTGAAAGTAGGTGTGTAGCATAAAGGGAAAAAGCATGAGGGAAGGAAAAACAGGTAGATAGGTAGGGAGGGAGGGAAACATGAAGGAAGGGATATAGATTGTGATGAAAGAGGAAGAAGGAAGGTAGGTAGTTAGGTAGGTATCCAGCAAAAAGGAAAAATAAGCGAGAGAGAGAGAGAGAGAGAGAGAGAGAGAGAGAGAGAGAGAGAGAGAGATTGGAAGGAAGGAGTAATAACAATATACAAGGGGGAAGATTGAGTGAAAGAATAAAGAAACGTACCGTACTAAGGAATACAAAGGATTATATATATGATCAACAAATAGCACCAGACCAAGTGGTTCTTGCAAGACTGTTTGTCTTTATGAAGCTAGACTATCTACCGGTCCTATTGACGGGACGCATAATACAGAGGGAAGCTCTTCCCCACCTAGACTACTGTACTCTCTCTAACCAAAGCTGGCCGGAAACCAAGAGATGCCATGTACTGTACTACTACTATGGAAAAGCTAAAATGAAATTTATATAGGATAATTGGAAACACACCTAACCTATATATAATCTACAAGATACACACACACACACACACAACTCCAATTCCTCTCAATTTTCTGAAAAACATAATAATTAATTAGACATGTGAATGAAACTTAGTGTGGTTAATGGTTCGGTGCTCATTATTGCGAACTGTACACAAGTAGACTTGACCCCTCACTCTTGGAGTGAGCGGCAGAAAACCTCATAATGATACTTGGACTGTAGCGAAAAAAAACTAACCATAAAATATCCTTAAAAATAATCTCATAACCTTACCTAACCTTAAGTAACTGAAACTAACCAAACCTTACCTACCCTTAACTAACTGAAATTAGCCTTAACTAACCTAGCCTAACCTTACCTACCCTTATCTAACCTAACCTTAACTAACTGAAACTAGCCTTAACTGACCTAGCTTTAACATAACATAACCTTAACAAAACAAACCTTAACTAATTGAAACTAACCTAATTTAACATAACCTAACACAATCTAAATCTAACCAAACCAGGGATGGAGCCATTTTAATATATAGTTGGTAATAATGCTTTCAGGGCAAAGGTATTACACGGGAGGATGTAACCGTGTGTATAGGTAGATAGGTAAGTAGTAAAGCAGGCAATGGGGACTTAAAGAAAAGAGGTAAAAGAAAAAGGTGAAAGAGAATATTGTGGGGGGACTTAGAGGTGCATGGTGGGTTCCTGATGTGGGGTGAGGTGAGGTGAGGTGAGGGCTGCAGAGGGCCACTATTCTCCAGACCATTTCTTCTTTCTCTTGTGGATCTATCTATCAGCACCGGAGAGGGTTTGTGTGTTTCTCGTTCTCACACAATATCTTTGGGGATCAACGAGAGAGAGAGAGAGAGAGAGAGAGAGAGACGAGAGTTGATAAAATAGAGAGAGGGGGTGGGCAGGCAGAGACAGAGAGAGAGAAAAATATATAGATTACACAACATATTTTTTTATATACGAATCAATAATACTGGAACGTATGTACGCCGAACGGGTAGAAGATATCAAATGTCATGTTACTTAAAACAGTATTATTGTGCCACGATAAAAACCCCACCCTATTGCTACACACCTAAACACACTCCATGGGCGCCTAGGCTAATATATGGCAGATCAATTTTGTCAACACAAGGGGAATATAGTTCGGTTTATCATTCTGGTCAGGTGGTTTCAGGGGTAATTACTGTACTGTTTACTGTACATACATACACATACACATAAACAAAATTACATACCTACTTTGCTACGCCTATACACACACACCGATAATGATGTACAGCCATGGGTGAAAGTGGTTGACCAGGGTCCAAGGAGTGTTGGAGAGAAACTGAACAGAGTTTGATAAAGTGAATCTCCTAAACCTCTTTCAACGTTGATAATGGTTTGGAAAATTCACATGTTCGAATTCTGTCTAGTTGTTCTCCAACACTCCTTGGACCCTGGTCCACACCTATCACCCATGGCTGTACAGTCACGTCCAATTATCCTGCAACACCTTGATGAAGTGAAAATCTATACTGCTGTTTATCTCTTTAATGTAATTCCTAATATTCACCTGATGCAGGACTTCTGGTCGTAGATGTACAGTCATGAGCACTAATAAGTATACAACTTTGGTTGAAGCTCTGACCATTCCAATTCACCAACGAACCAATTTCCAATGGAGATCTTATTATGTATTTATTTACTGTCCCTAGGTATTCAAAGCACACCTGAATATTTAATAGTGTTGGTGACTACACATACTTAACTGTACTTATGTGGAACAAAGTATCTGAACATCGCTGGCCACTTCTGGCAACACCCCCAAGCGTAAAATTGTCAGTGTTAGACAATAATAAATAATGGCTATGAATTGAGGTGTACGTACAGTAACGAGTAATCAAGTGTGCTTCGAATAGACCTACTACCTAGAGACAGTAAACAAATGCACAATAAGATCTCCATTGTAATTAGTTTGTTGGTGAATTGGACTATTCAAAGTTTCAACCAAAGCTGCATATACTTTTTAGTGCTGGTGACTGTACATGTACCAAAAGGAACTCTTTCAACCGCTCTGTCACTCAATTCATACTTATCACTGCACAGTCCCTTAAAGGGGAAGTTTTACGTCTGTATATTGGAGAACAATTGATTCCACTATGACTGGAAATATAATTCCCCAATATGAGACTATATGGATTGTGTTTTACAGCAGAGTTTGGGGGGCAGCCTTGGCCCCAATTTATCCACAGACGGATACTTCCCTTAAAGTTACACATGTTATACATCAATTGTGTAGGTAACATCGTTCAATATATTTTTTTATCATGTTTGTATGTGTGTGCCTACAAAGATGCAAATGTGGGTATTTTTTAACATGTATGTGTGTGTTAACTCTACTATATTCCTGTGATCTGCATGTAAATATTATCGGATACCATCAGTATATAAACGTGCCTTCATGAATATTGTTGGAGTGGGTACAGTTGCCAAAAAAAGGTATTGCAACAAATCTTGATAGAACTTGAACCCTAGTAATATCCACAACTATTTGTAGGGACCATAAGCATGTATAACAGAAGGAAATACATATATCCTTCTGTAATACATACTTATAATCCCTACAAACAACTATGGATAGTAATATATTTAATGTTGTACCAATAGTTGTCGCAATACCTTATTTGGCAACTGTACGTCGTTAGTACTTTTAATCTTCGTTATACCTTTACGTTCGAGTGGGAAAAAATTGGTGGCTTTTCCTGCGACCACCATGGAAAAAGAGCCTGAGGCGAGGGGAGGGAAGGGGAGGCATGGCGAATAAGAGAGTTTTTATATTCATAGCCTTATTCTCTGGCACATCGCATTACAGACCCGTATTTCAAGAGAAGGAAAGTCGTCCATTGCCTTATAATTAAAATGAGGCTGAAATCAATTTTGCCTTTTAAAACAGAGGCTGAAATAATTTTGTTAGTGTCAGTAAAATAAACAAAACGATAAATTGTAAACCATATTAAGTTTTATAAATGCCGTCATAACTCCCCTGTTTCCAAAGGCTACACAGACGTATGTTGGGTGAAAAAATAAATACAGTCTTTATTTTCTTGGTGAAATATAGATATGAATCAACGTGAGATTAAGTGAATATGTATGTATTGCAGAGAAAGGAAATGGAGGAACAAATTAAAAACATATCCTTATAATCTATTCTATATATTGGCACACATGCATTTTTTTTTGCAGTCAGATGTAACTGGTACTCCCGTCCAATGAAATATAATATGAGAAGGTGTGAATGTTCAGTACAGTAATGTTACCATATAGATACACGCTTGACGTATAATAATATATATTCCTGGCTTTATAAATAGCAGATACCGGTACCTACACTCGTGATACGTAATTTCTGACCAGAGACGAACGGCAGGCACCACAACACACACACACACACACACACACACACTCACACACTCACACACACACACACACACACACACACACACACACACACACACACACACACTGCATTCGAACTCAGCCTCTATAGGTGCACTGGGTGGGGAAATGAGCAATACCAGGCGATTCGAAGCTTTCTGCTCCTCACACTCTGGTCAGAAATTATGTATCACGAGTGTACTTAATAATGTAAAATGTTGGTGAAATTTGTCATGAATTGTATTGCATTAAATGGAATAAATAACCCAAGGAATTCAATGAGGGAACCGATACATTTCAGACAGGTTAAGGCGAGACTTGGAAGGCTACGAATTCCTCCAGAAAACAGACGACATCCATGTTGTGAAAAAAGAAAGAATCTGTTTAAGGGGGGAATTTTTGTGTTGGTAAATCTGGAGCAACGGAATCCTTCACACTATTCCAAGCAACAACAGAACACCATTATTATTTGTGTTCATCTGGTCCTGTTTCCTGGCATAAATTATATACTCCAATGGACCAAAAAAGAATTATAACCACCTTAATGACCATATATAAAAATCGTTTCCTCTTTGTGAGTGAAACATCAATAGACTTTGTGATGGAAAAAAGAAATATGAGATTCAGTGGACGAGGTAATTTTAAGCGAGAAGAAGTTGTATAGGGATCATTGATGGCTGGAATATATCACTACAAATATTGACACATTGATTTTCGTGGATAATCTATTAGGCTGATTAAGTGCCTGTAGCTGTTACTTATATTAACCGGACAACGATAAAGGGTTAATATCGTGGATAATTTATAAGGCTCAATGAATAGGAATAGGTGTACAGTTGCCAAAAAAGGTATTGCTACAACTTTTTATAGAACTTTAACCCTAGTAATATCCACAACTATTTGTAGTGACTATAAATAAGTACGTATAACAGAAGGAAATATACATACCGGTATCCTTCTGTAATACATACTTATAATCCCTACAAACAACTATGGACATTAATATATTTAATGTTGTATCAATAGTTGTCACAATACCATTTTTTGGCAACTGTACTTGTTAGTTATTGACTGAAAAAAAGATTCAGTTATATTTAACGTATTTAATTTTTACGGTGGAGAAAAGAAGATATTTTTGTGGTTGATATATTCTGACGAAATTTTATATCAATAAACTTTGTGGGGAAGCAAAAGGACGTGTAGCTTGTACAGTTGGACACATGAATGGGTGGTACAGCCCAGGTGAAAGAAAGATACTTGTCCCATTTGAGTAACCAGTGTCTATTATTTGCTTTTTATTACATGCATTTTATTACCATCCCTAATACTGACTTCTGCCCCTGATGTCTCCTATTTGGCACTAATAAGGAACTTGATATTGGGAGAAATGGACCATCTTTTACTTGGGCTGTACCACCCATTCATGTGTCCAACTGTACCTTGCTTAATGAAGGAGATTTATTATGTGTTTCAAACAGAACGGTCTTCATTAAACAAGTTGTCCAAACCACAAAGGATAAAGTTTGTTGGCTACATGAAGGCGAGTTCACAAACAGACAGACATGTACTAATGACAAGCTGATATACGTATTACTCAGGTTGGCACACACACACACAAAGACACACACACACACACACACACACACACACACACACACACACATAATTATACACACACACACAGACACACACACGGTTTTGGTACGCACACACACACATTCACTCACTCACTCACACTCACACATACACTCGGTTTTGGTACACATACACACACACAGACACACACACGGTTTGGTACGCACACACATTCACTCACTCACACTCACACACACACACACACGGTTTTGGTACACATACACACACATACACACATACACTCGGTTTTGGTACTTTTTCTTTATATTGACAACGCTTTAAACTTCCGTATTAATATAATTATTCGTATTCTGGAAACATAACAAAGCAAGCAACAATCATGTATATAAACAGTCGTGGTCAATATTAATCATCCACGTTAAACATTAGTCAAGTAATGAAGCCTAATGCCTCTCTCTCTCTCTCTCTCTCTCTCTCTCTCTCTCTCTCTCTCTCTCTCTCCATTTACATCATATGTTTCTCTCTCTCTCTCTCTCTCTCTCTCATTATCCATTATATCATACCAGCAGCGATACCCGAAGTTGTCCGAGTGAAGATCCTACATGTGGTTTTGTCAATAAATTTCCTCTAATTATTTTTATGTGAACTTATTAGGAGGGTGGGAGGAGTCCATTATCCATCGTGGTTGCTGGTCCCCCAGAGAAACCATGCCAGCTTTACAACCACAAAAGTTATCCATGACGCAACTACAGCAGAAGGTGTCATTGTAACAGCCACGATTAAATATCAAGGCCCGAGTGGCGAATTGAGCTGCAGGGGTACTGGGATCGACCCCCCCCCCCCATTGGTAATTTCAAAACTGTTTATTTTCACTGTCCTTAGATTTAGTGTTAAATTTAGGTGTTCAACATTTTGTGGTTTGAATTCATTCCTAAACTGGGCATGCAAGCCAGGCCTGCCTGCATCCTTGATGCTTGAGACCATAGAGTCTATGTTGAGAAAACCATAAATCTTTGATTGTTTTAAGCTGATAATTCAAGAAATAAAATTAGACCGAGGACATTCTCGGGACTACACCGGATCTTTCGGTTAAGGGGAGAGTATACTTTGGTACATTTGAGTGCCTTGATTCCTCCAAAGTATGCCAGGAAACAGGACCAGATTATCCAAAATAATAAATAATAGTTTCCTGTTGCTGGGAATAGTTTGAAGGAATCTCTAAACCTGTCAATACTATACCCTCCCCTTAAGGCCAAATAACAGCCTTCGGCTTGGGCTGCAGGCAGTGCAGGAGTTTGACCCCCCCCCCAACCACCCATTGGTCATTAAAAAAAAATTGTAGGCCGAGGACACTTCCCATCAGAATGACGTATACATTTTTACTCAAGGTCAAACGATGCGGCCGTGCATAGCAGAAACACACACACACACACACACACACACACACACACACACACACAGAGTGTTATATATAGAGATGTTCACTCTGTCTTCAATAAGGTGTATGTGTGTCCATGTCTTTTGCAAATTATTACTACAAGTTCGTCTGTTTCTTTTTCTATCTTTCTCATATCCTACTCCTCCTCCTCTGTCCTCCCAGTGTCATTACTTTTCCTTTCCACTAAATCCATATTGCTTTTCCCTTTCCTTTCACCTCCCCTCCTTGCCCAGAATACTTCAGTGACAACAGTCAATATTTTCCTCTCTCTCTCTCTCTCTCTCTCTCTCTCTCTCTAGCCACGTCACGAGAACAAGTGACATCAGCCAAAACATGTACAGTTGGCCACACATGAAGCTGGTATGGCTTGTTACTAGTGAGGTGCTTGGCTACAGAATAAAGGAAAGTGAAAAAAGATGTATATAGTTTGTTGACAGGCAGACAGTAAGATATTATTACTGTCTGCTTGTCAACAAACTATATATAACTTTTGCTCACTTTCCTTCGTGTTGTAGCCACCTCACAAGTAGCAAGACGTACCAGATTCATGTGTGGCCAACTGTACAACACCTGTCACTCCAATAAATATTTGACATTTCACTCTTCATCTATTATTTGTAGCCACCACACAATGCTTTATACATACAGTCGTGGTCAATAATAATCATCCACATATGGGTATCTCAAACAATTTACTGTCTAATATTTTCACGTTCACATAATTATGATGTTATTGTTGTAAGTAGTGTGTAGCTGCTTGTATGAAATTAACAGATGGTAGTTAACATATTTATTGGAAAGTTTATCATTTAAGGAACAGAGGGAAGCTGTCAAACTCTTACGTGAGTTACCCCTATATGAATGAATATATATTTGACCGTGACTGTACTTTAACACACTTTCTACACAGCTATCATATTATACCAGTACACACCTTCCTTACTTTTACACAACTCTCATACTTCTATCCTCCACTTAATTCTGGACAGATAGCTTACTGTTAAGTACACTTTCAAAATAGTTCAGGTTATATAAATTATTTTGAAAATATGGACAACGTGTCTGACTTGAGGAACTGAGATATGGTTGGAAAAAGGGAGAAAAAAAAAATTCTCCACGAGTCACAGAAAAATTTACCTCTGACCTCGTCACTCTACTGGAGGCATAAAATACTGTATACACGAGGGAACTACTGTATACACGAGGGAACTACTGTATACACGAGGGAACTACTGTATACACGAGGGAACTACTGTATACACGAGGGAACTACTTAACATCTAAATTCTGAACAGACATCCCGGTAGGCGGTTATACTTAATGGTTTTAGTGCCCCTTTCGACCCCAGCAGTCTCCCTTTCAGTTCTTCTACTATCCCTCTTTCTTTCTATTTCCTTCCTGCTTGCTGTTGCGGCCCCAAATATCAATCTATCAAATTAATTAACAACCACCACTTCAACGACTTATGACCTTCACCAATCTTAAACTAAAAAAAACATAATGACGGATGGATCTGAAAACAAAAGAATTAAGATCACCTTACCCTTAGAAACTATGAAAAAATAAAGGAATTATTATAGCATGCACAAAGGAAATAAAAGAAAAGGAAAAACCAGTTCAAAAATGTAAAGGGAGCGAGTCTAAAGTCTAAACAGAGAGAACCTGGACACGAGTAGAGAAGGGAAGGGAAGGGGGCTCACTAACTGTCCTTTCCTGTTGAGTGGCAATGGAGCAGGACCACTACAGTATAGTAAGGTAGGGCAGGCGTGAGGAAGCCAACAAAGACCAGATTGCGTGGTGACTGTGTGATGGTGTGCCTTGATTGTTGGTCAGTGCTGGTGTGTTATAATGGTGTGTTGGCCACTCGTACGTATAGTTGGACACAGGAATGGGTGGTACAGCCCTGCAGGTGAAATATATATACGTGTCCCATTTGAGTAACCATGCAGTGTCTGTTATCAGGTACACTCGCAATCTAAGATATGTATCCAGGCTTGCTTCGAATAGCCTGATCGAGTAATATACGAGTTCAAGCAAATATGAAACAGGATAAGAGTTGTAATTGGTTCACAAGTATGTTAAAGGATTCGAAACTTCAACATGATCTAGATACAAATTTTGGATTGCGAGTGTACTTGTTTTTTATTACCATCCTCAATACTGACCTCTGCCCCTGATGTCTCCTATTTGGCACTAATAAGGAACTTGATATTGGTAGAAATGGACCATCTTTCACTTGGGCTGTACCACCCATTCATGTGTCCAACTGTACATGTGTGTGTGTGTGTGTTTAGGGTATACGCGTGTGTGTGTTGAGGGAATACAAATTAATTTCTATGTAAATATAAACATTAATTTGGTACTCACTGAAATCCCACTGGTTCCATCTGGTTTAAAATCCATTCTCACCTGAAAACAAAAGATAAAGAATCATCATTACAACTGGTTCGTTCCCTGCCTGTAATATTGTCCAGCGTAGTATAAATATCTTGGTAATAAGAAACAACACGTGTATGATATTATGGCACCTCATAATAATATATAAAGGGGGTTGAGTTGACGTAAGGTGGTGTTGTATGATTATATTTTGATATGATACTGATTTATTTGCACGATGGAAGGTAGTTTTTCTCTTCACCAAAAAAACAACTCTTTCCCTTAACCACTTAGTCGAGGGTCTTATCTACAGTAGCAGCTCCTGTTTTGTGGGCCACTCTCCCTCAGTGGCGGTCACTATGTAAACAAACAACACATTTTACGACTAGGCCTAATAGCTTGTAAATCACTCACGCTACATATACAGGGCGATTCAACATCCCGTGCGGTAAATTGAATGTTTCCAAGATAAAATGTCGAATTATCCATACGGTATTTTAGCTGTTACAATACATTTATGATACTGTGTTAAGGAAGGCGATGAGTGAAGAGAAACCCACCTAGATTTCTGAGGATATGATTCTGATTCAGATGTTTGTAATGCAGGAATAGTGTGTGTTGCAGATGAACAAACAGCACTTTAAACATATTCTTACGATTGTAGCAAAAATAATGTGATAATGTGACAATCACCATAGGCTATTTCTCATAAAACCTACCTTTAGATTACCAAGCTATAATTATCAACAGTGACATTAGCCTAATCGTATGAAAATAAACAAAATGTTCAAATGATTTACAATGAGTCTTATTATTTATTTATTAGCCTCCTGAATTGGTGTACACTCGTGATACGTAATCTCTGACCAGAGACGAACGGCAGGCACCACACACACACACACACACACACACACACACACACACACTGGAAGCTGCACACCACCAACACCATCCAGGCATCCACCTACAGGCTGTACATGCTCAAAACAATGAAATCCTTGGGTGCCTTACATCAACAACTGAGGGATATTTACACCACCTTCATCCTCCCTAAATTGACATATGGTTCGCCTGCCTTTTCATCTGCATTAAACACCACACAGATGTGCCGGCTGGAACGTGTGCAAAAAAGAGCATGCAGTATTATTTTGGGACCAGCCTATACCAGCTATCAACAGGCGCTAATCTCCCTAAACCTTCCCTCACTAAAGGAAAAGTACCGCCGTGACCTGACCAAGTTTGGTGAGAGGTTATTGTCACAACCTCGCCATCGCCTGTTCCTACCCCCGGCCCTCCCCCCTCCATCAAGGCCCACCCGTCGCTACAACAAACTAAAACCCATAAGGGCAAGAACAGACAGGTACAAGAACAGCTCAATACCTGCTATTGTTAATATCATTAACAACAAATAATTATTCCCATATGTACCTGTAGAATTTTATGTATATGCATGTCTAACACACATTACCACTTTTTTTTTTAACATTGTCTCACCCATGTATATTTTCAGCTCCAGGGCTGCACTATGTGAAATAAACCGTTTATTATTATTATTATTATTATTACACACATACCCTGCATTCGAACTCATCAGCCTCTATAGGTGTGTGTACTGGGTGGGGAAATGAGCAATACCAGGCGATTCGAAGCTTTCTGCTCCTCACACTCTGGTCAGAAATTATGTATCACGAATGTACAATAGAATAGACGCCTCCGAAACCAAGGTGGACAAGTTAGTGCCAGACCTTTGATAATATGCATCAGTGAATATTCTCGTTCCCTCATTACCAATATAACCATTCACCTGGAAACAGTATAATGTATAATATAATGCATCCAATAATAATACATGAAAATACTCGAGTAGAAAATAATATATTACATTAATATTCACAGGTATAGAGAAAAGACTTGGATATTAATTATGTATAAATAATATAGTACAATAAGGGGGTGCGGGAATAGGGGGGACAGGCTTGGGGGAGGTTTAGGGTGGTAGAGAGATAGGCAGGACTGAAAGAGAATTGAGAGGAGAGAGAGAATTGAGAGGAGAAAGAGAATTGAGAGAGAGGAAGGAAAGAGAATTGAGAGAGAGGAAGGAAAGAGAATTGAGAGAGAGGAAGGAAAGAGAATTGAGAGAGAGAAGAGAGAGAATTGAAAGAAGAGATTAAGAGGAGAGAAAGAGGAGACAGATAGTGATGTAGGTTAGGCAGGACGGACAGAGAATTGAGAGAGAAAGACAGACAGACAGGTAGGATAGGCCGGAAGGAAAGAGAATTGAAAGAGGAGAGAAAGATAATTGATAGGAGAGAAAGAGGAGGAGAGAAAGACAGATAAGCAGGTATAGGATAGGCAGGAAGGAGATATTTGAGAGGAGATGATAGAAAGAGAATTGAGAGGAGGAGGAGAGAAAGAGGAGACAGAATAGAAAGAGAATTGAGAGGTAAGAGAAAGAGGAGATAGACAGACAGACAGGATAGGCAGGACGGAGAGAGAATTGAGAGGAGAGCGACAGGGAGACAGGGCCAGGAGACAGGCTGTGAGATATGAAGAGTGGGGAGAGACGAGGGGAGAGACGAGGGGAGAGAAGAGAGGGGAGAGAGGCGAGGAATATAAGGAAGGGGATCGGGTTGACAGCTGCCGGGGAAGGAATGCCAGCGAAGGGAAGGGAAAGGGCAGGGGAGTGTCGAGCCAGAATTAGGAAGAGGGAGAGAGATTGGACAGCAAAAATATGGCGCACGTGAGAGAGAGAATTTTATGGTGTGTGAGAGAATTACATAGAAATACATAGAATCACATACCACAACAGACCTTACGGTCCAAACGGGGTGATCTGATTAGAAAGTTACTGGTAGAGAATGAATTACTCCCCAGTGATAGTCTAAGATAAGGATAGCAAAGTAGAAGGCTCTCTCCCCACCCTCCATTCTCTCTGGCCTCAGCCGTACAGGAAATAAAGTCAGGAGTCAGAACCTTGTGGGATTGGCAGAAAAAATTCACAAGGAAATTTTATAGGAAAGATAGAAAGTAGGTGAAATTTAGCTAACTTGCCACCTGTAATGGCCAAAAATTATTCATTAGTAAACATCGTAAGTCGGGGATTAGACGCAAGGTGTTTATCTAACTGACGTTTGAAGCTATCTACGGTATTACAGTCTATTACGTTACGGGGAAGCCCATTCCATAAGTTGACTCAGTTAAAAAAGAAATTCTTGGATTCGTGCGAATTAAAAGATTTACCCATGATTTTGCAGCCGTTACCTCTCGCGTAGTTTGAATGGTCGATAGTGAAATATTTGTTGCAGTCCATATTATCTATGCCTTTGATTATTTCAAATACCTGGATTAAGTCACCTCTCAAATCTATGTTGTGCTAATGGGAATAGATTTAAATCACTTAGCCGCTCCTCATACATTTTGTTTCTTAGACTTTGTATCCTTTTAGTAACTCTACGTTGGACTCGTTCCAATTTTTCTCTATCTTTCTGGTAGTACGGGCACCAGGCTTGAGCACAATATTCCATAAGGGGACGGACCAAGGAATTATACAAAGTGAGGATTGTGTCTTTAGACTTATACTCGAATGCTCTGCCAATAAAGCCGATAGTTTTATTTGCTTTCTTAATTACTTCCATACACTGCTGACTGGGTTTTAGGTTACTTGATATTGTTACCCCTAAGTCTGTCTCTTAGTCCACGCTTTTAAGTTGATTACCATTTAACGAGTAGTTTGCTGTTACGTTACGATGTCCGATGTGGAGCACTTTACATTTATCTGCAATGAAGGACATTTGCCAAGTTTTCACTCAATTCGACAATTTATCGAAATTATCTTGCATTTCCTTAGTTTGTGCATTAGTGAGTACTGTATTTGCAATTTTAGTGTCATCAGCAAACCTTGATATTATGCATGAGAGGCCTTCGTCTATGTCGTTTATGTAAACTAGGAATAGGATTGGCCCTAAATCTGACCCTTGTGGCACCCCACTCGTAACGCCAGTCCAATTAGATGATTTTCCATTTATTAGCCAGTTCTCTATCCATCTTACGGTATCGCCTTGGATTCTGTGTGATTTTAGTTTAGCTTAGCTTAGTCTGGTTTAGAGATAGAGAGAGAGAGAGAGAGAGAGAGAGAGAGAGAGAGAGTGAATTTTATAGTGTGTGTGTGTGTGTGAAGGAACAAAGCAATCAGAGGGTGAATGTGCCGCTCACCGCGATGCTTAGGCTGTAATGACATGACTGGTGCAGGTGATGTCCACAAATTAATTTTCGCTGATTAGACTCCAGGCTCCAGCAGACTCCTCACCCATGTATGTATGTATGTATGTATGTCCTCACACATACACACACACCAATCTGCTGGCACTCATTCTGGCACACACACACACACACACACATTCTCTATCTATCTATCTTCTCTCACACACACACACACACACACATTCTCTATCTATCTATCTTCTCACACACACACACACACACACACACCATAAAATTCTCTCTTTCTCTCTCTCACACACACACACCATAAAAAAAATTCTCTCTCTCTCACACACACACACACACACACACCTTATCTTACACCCTTATACTTCCACCCTTGCATCTTCTTCCTATTCCGAACACATACTCTCTTTTCACACCTACAAACAGCATTTCCTTCCCTTTTTCATTAGCCTATCTTATCTCTGTTTATCCTCTCTCTCTCTCTCTCTCTCTCTCTCTCTCTCTCTCTCTCTCTCTCACATCATCATCATCATCATAATCTTCAAATGGTCATCACTCACCACTATCCTCATCATCAACACACACACACACACACACACACACACTGCCTTGTATCCTTGTAAATAATTACAGTATGTATATATCTATTATTCTTATTAATATAATTACATCAATTCATTATTGTATATTTTAAGCTCCAGGCTGCCACTCTCATTACTAAAACCGTTTATTATTATTATTATTATTATTATTATTATTATTATTTATTTTACACACATCCCAGCTCAACTCGCAGTCCCATTCCTATATATGTATACAGTACAGTACTCTAATTCTGATGCCAACACAACACTCCCTTCAATCGCTTCTCTTATTTTTTTTACTGTTGGTAGTTCTGGAGCAACTGAATCCTCCAAACTATTCAAAGCAACAGAACACCATTTTTATTTTGCTCATCTGATCCTGTTTCCTAGCATATATACTTTGGAGGAATCAAGGCACTTCAATGTACCAAAATAGAGTTACCATCTTATTAAAGACGGCTTCATTCCCGTTCCACTCTCTCTTCTGCTTCTCCATCCCATCTCACTTACTTAGCCTGTTACGTCTTCCCATTTCACACACACTTCAGTTCTGACATCTTCTGAGACTTCAAATCGTTGCTCTCATTTTCTCTTTTATTTTCCTATTTCAAACTTCAGTTCTGACATCTTCTATATTGACTTTAAATCCTTGCTCACATTTTCTCTATTCCCCTCTTTCATTTTCCCATTTCACACTTTACTTCTGACATCTTTTATAATATTATAGACTTCAAATCGTTGCTCTCCTTCCCACTTTTTCTCTACCACTCATTTCATTTTTATATTTCACAATTATCCTATGGCAATTTTCCTTCTAATTAATTCCTACTCTCTTTCCTCCCACTTCCCATCTCACACTTGATTTCTGGCAACTTCTCTCTACTTGAGTAATAAACACACACACACACATACATACACACACACACACACAACACATCACCTTTCTACCCCCCAAGCCTGTCCCCCTATTCCTGCACCCCCCCAGTCTCACCCCCCCAACCCTACTCCCACACCCCCTTAATGATTTAGAAGTTATAAGTTAAAAAATATATATACATATCGGTGTATACCTTGAACCATTCAAATTAGGTTGAGGATTTATTTTTATAGCCCATACGTCTCGTTAAAGAGGGACTATGTTGATGGTCAATTGGTGGGTTAAAGGGGTGCGGGAATAGGGGGACAGGCTTGGGTGGTAGGTTTTTTTTGGGGGGGTCGGGAGGGTGCGGGAATATGGGGATCGGCTTTCTACCCACCCCAAGCCTGTCCCACTATTCCCGCATCCCCTAGTCCCCCCTCAAGCCTGTCCCCTACTCCCGCACCCCCTTAAGGTGGTAATTCTTTTTGGTGTACATTGGAGTTCCTTGATTCCTCCAAAGTAGGTTATGCCAGGAAACAACAGGACCACAACAGCAAAAATACTAGTGTTCTGTTGCTTGAAATAGTTTGAAGGATTCACTTTTGCTCCAGATTTACCAACACAAAACTTAACCCTTAATTAATTAAGTGTAAGAAATTCGCTATTTCATTGATGCTCTAAATTTTGATCAGCGAAACACTAGAGCTTTTTTGGTATTTGAGTTTGTTCAATGAGTTCCCTTGGTCTGGCGACAACTTTGGCTTACTCCCTGGTTAGAGATAGTGTATCATAAGTGTATAACCGCCTCACACAACCCATCGCCAATAAAACAAATTAATACAAACGAAAATATATCACAAATACATAGTTAGGAGGACTCAGAAGCTCTCCTCTTCACCCACAACCAACAATCCCATTTATCAATATAATTCCCGAAATTTCTCATTCCAAATGTGGGATAATTAAAGTTCTTATTGTCGGGCTGGCTGCATACCACGCTTTATTTTTTCAGAGCGGGGATCAAAGCTTCGAATCATGGGAATTTTTACTCAAGCCTTCACTGCCGGGTGATTGTTAAATGTTATATTCCATCACTTTTCCTGGCTTCATCCTTTTTCAGTTCTTCTATTGTTCCTTCTCTTATTCTGTTTCCTTAATTTGTGCTTCCTTCCTTCACACTCTATCTTTGTCATACTCTTGTTCTTTCACTCTCTTCCTCACACAACACCTGATCGTTCACACACTTTCTCTTCCTTCCACACTCTATAATATTATATAAGGTTCAGTAGACACACACCTGAGTTTATTCATCATAGTGTAGGCTGGACTCATTTCGTTCCTCCATGGTGCCTCATATTTGCATAATATATATTAATAATGCATTAAACTCAGTCAACCCCGTCATTGGCAGTCATTTAGATGCCCAAGATTCAAGTGACGAGTTTGAGTGTCGATAAAATTTAACAAAAAAATTAACGAAATCTTGTGCAGTAATTTTCAGATAGGATGTGTGTGTATGGAAGTGGTGTGTCCGTCGCCCACCACCTTCCCCTATAACACAGAAGGGGAGAGGATTGTTTGGGGACCTCAGCTCTCTAACAATAACCCCACAAAGATTCAGATACGGTAGCCTCGGAGCCGAACCCCTTGCCTGTTAGTGGTTAGTGGTACTTGTAAACAAAAAACTAAATGGGGTAATGATGATGATGATAAAAGATGTACAGCGACAATCAAATATCCACTGACATTTTCCTTCCATCGTGTAAGTAAATTAGGTCTAGTATCATATCAATATATAATCATACAACAAGATCTTACGTCAACTCAACCCCCTCAATTATACATATATGAGGTGCTGTAAAATCACACACGTGTTGTTCTTTATTACCAAGATATTTACTACGATGGAAGGAAAGTGTCGGTGCATATTATTTTTATTGTGGCTGTACATAGGCTAAATACAGATACTTGTAGGCATTAGCATTTCTGAAGTGATTTGTTTCCTGGGAAGTTTGAAGGAATCAGTGACCTAGGATAATATACGGTACCCTAAAAATGCTTTCCTCTCTCTATACTGTTAAAAAATTGAATCCATCTAGCCTACATAAGCTAACACTTGTTTTAAATACACACATGTTGCGATAATTGTCACAATAACCCTCTTAAATTCACACATTATATGAAAATTACAACAACACTTTTTGCTTCAAATTCTCGCAACACTTCATTTAATTAATCTAAAAAATACTTGCTTCGGATACGTGTTTGGTCCGATGAAAGGGGTCGAGTACATACATACAAATTTATTACGACACACACACACACACACACATGAAAGTGAATGACTGACTGACTGACTAAAAGGATGCTTGCTACTCCAGTTTAGCCCATCAAACTATAAGGAAAGGAGAATACAAGCAAAGGAAGTACAGGCAACAAGATGCTCGAAGTGGCATTTTATGAGTTACGAGAAGTTAAAAGAAAGTTTATAAAAGGAGGAAAAAGACAACAAGATCTAGACTATAAAAGAATCCAGAATGAACGAAGAGGAGACAAGACTAAAGGTGAATGAATGACTGAAAGGATGTTTCTCCAGTATAGCTCATCAAAATAGAAGTTAAAAGAGAAGTTAAAAGAACGTTTATAAGAGGAGGAAGAGAACAACAAGATCTAGTAAAAGATTACAGAATGAACGAAGAGGGGAAAAGACTAAAAAGGTGACTGACTTTCTGACTGACTGACTAAAACGCTGCCATCACTCCACACGACACAGGAACAATATAAAAAGGTCGGTCGGAATTCAATACTTTTTTTTTTATTTATTCGTGGACAACTTTCGCAACACACTCATATATTCATTACGACGCTGTGGGTGTAATGTGTGGGAATTGCAGCCACCATTTACCATTTGTTCGGAATACGCCCACTTCATTTAATAGCACTGCTGTATTTTTTGGGGGAATGGGATGACTACGGATTCCTAAAAAAACAAAAAAAAAAAAAAACAATAATAATAATAATAATAATAATAATACAGATCCCATACATATTTTATACTTAGGTGGACTGATTTAATGTATGTTTCGTGGCAGTATGTGTAAGTCTCGTATATATAACTCCAATTTTCTGACAACATCACACGAGTTTTTAAGGCCCCTATGATCTTGTACCGAAAATTCAATATATGAGGCTTCTGTTTCCTCCTGACCACTCCACGAAACAAACTCGATCCATTTAGGTAATGTTTCGTGTCAGTATTTGAAGGACTAGTATATCTCCAATTATTATCTGACCACACCATAGGGCTCTTAGTTAATCAGAGTTATAATTCTTTGCGAGTGAATTGGCTGTTTTATCATTCCTCCACACTATGACAATAAGCAGTTAAAAAAATGGTAATACGAATGTAAGGAAAACTGGTAATACGAATGTAAGGAAAACTGGTAATACGAATGTAAGGAAAACTGGTAATACGAATGTAAGGAAAACTGGTAATACGAATGTAAGGAAAACGGGTAATACGAATGAAAGGAAAACTGGTAATACGAATGTAAGGAAAACTGGTAATAATGCAAAGGAATCTCTGCTCTGTTTTGTGGCATAGTTTTGGGAGTAAATCAATAGCACTTGTATCGAAGGAATCAATACCCAGACTGGAAACGTTAACCCGAACCAAAAAAAAAAATATATATATATAAATATTAGGTGAACACATTTTTCAGAACAAAAAAAAAAAAAGTGAAATACATGTATTATCTTTCTTTCTTCTTTCACACACACACACACACACACACACACACACACACACACAACCACCAACAATCACACACACACAATTTCACACATACAGCGAACAAAACAAAAACAAAAATATTAAGTGACTACATTTTTGAGGCCGCGGGGTGAGACTGACTGACTGGTGTCCTTTGAAGTTCCTCTTGATGAGTATCTGCATATTAAACCCAATGATTTTTTTAATTCACGCCAAATTTTTCCACCGATGCCAAATGATGCCTCGTGTGTATACAAATATCGATTTAGGTCAGATATTTTAAAGTGTTTTTTTTTTTATTTATAAGTATTTTTATATTATGTATAAGGGGTTGAAATTGTATAATATATATATATATATATATATATATATATATATATATATATATATATATATATATATATATATATATATATATATATATATATATATATATATATATATATATATATATGTCCCTGCTGCAGCAGCAGCAGCAGGGAAAGGAAGGAAGCTCAGGAATTCAATCAGTTGTTAATGACGAGACGTGAAGATCGGGTGTCCAGTCCACTCCAGTCCCTTCCTACACACCCAACTATTAACCCAAAGAAAGAGACGTGGTAGACAGACAGACAGACACGTACAGTTGGACACATGAATGGGTGGTACAGCCCAGGTGGTGAAAGATACTGTCTTGTCCCATTTGAGTAACCAGTGTCTATTATCAGGTACTTGGTTCTTTTTATTACCATCCTCAATACTGACTTCTGCCCCTGATGTCTCTTATTTGGCACTAATAAGGAACTTGATATTGGGAGAAATTGACCATCTTTCACTTGGGCTGTACTACCCATTTATGTGTCCAACTGTACGTACATTTGTTCAGGCAATTCTGCTTTACAAATACTGTTAGGCAAGAAATACGACCCTCTCTCTCACTACACCCACTGTCAGGCAGCGGAAAAAGGAATAATATACATTCATTTTCACTTTCTTTTTAAAACTGAGAAAAATGAGGACCAAAAGAAAAAGACCATTCAGTATCCTTACCATTGTAATTGTCTATGAGTAGCCTAAGAGAATTTCAAAGCTAGATTTAGTGTTCCAGAGTTGACCAGTTGTGTACACTCGTGATACGTAATCCCTGACCAGAGACGAACGGCAGGCACTACACACACACACACACACACACACATAGGCTACCCTGCATTCGAACTCATCAGCCTCTATAGGTGTAGGCTACTGGGTGGGGAAATGAGCAACACCAGGCGATTCGAAGCTTTCTGCTCCTCACACTCTGGTCAGAAATTATGTATCACGAGTGTACATAATCGACTGAACAGGCTACAGTTTAACTTTTGCATTACAGTAGCATGTTGGACAGAAAATGGGTGGTAAGTCTCCTTTACAAATTACAGTTAGGTACACCAAAAAATACGACCCTTAAATTGAATCAGGCTCTTGCTACTATATCCTATACCCTGTACACCACTTTCTTCTCCCTCCTCCCCGTGCCTTCCCAAAGCCTCCTTACAAACTCCTCTCTTTAGCTGGAACACTCACCTTTATCACAGCAAGCCCATCACTTCATTACTACACGGGCCCCTCTCCTCTCCTCTCTTATCTTCCTCCTACACACCAGTATCCTTACCTCTTACATTCTGTTTATGTTTCAACCTCCCTCCATCATCATCATCTGTTTCCTTCACACCTGTTTCCTACCTCTCTCCTCCCACACTTGTTTCCTACTTCCCTTAGCCTACTTCCTCCACCCGTCCTCTCTCTCTCTCTCTCTCTCTCTCTCTCTCTCTTCAATACATATTTCCTTCCAGTCTTAAGCCAAAATTCCACAGAAGCAAAATGTTGGCAACATGTGTCATGCTACATTATCGAACAGGTCAGGTACCGGTACCTCAAAAAAAACAAAATCACCACAAAGCAACGTGTAGCATGTAACCGTGTGGCGTACAACTGATGACAACAATTAGCCCGTAGGACGTGACGCGTGCGACAAGAATTAGCCTATAGTGTTGCCCGCCTTCCCACCAGTCACGGCAAGGAATCGATGTAGTAGGCTACACTCCCAATCCAAAGTTTGTATCTAGGTCTTGTTGAAGTTTCGAATTATATGACATAGTAGTGAACCAATGACAACACTTATTCTGATTCATATTTGCTTGAGCTCGCTTAATATTCGGTCAGGCTATTCGAAGTAAGCCTAGACAGGCCTACATATTTTGGATTGCGAGTGTGTAAAGCAATAAGATTTAAAAAAGCAAAAAACAAATTATAATTATAGAACACTTGTGGATCTATGGGATAAAATCTTGCTAAAATATAAGAATAATAAGGCTAAACAGAGGGGATTAACCAATATGTTATTTTGGTTGTAACGTGGCGATGGTAATTAAAAATATTAGGAATTTGTGAACTGCCGTAAACACAGTAGCCCAAAAGAAATCTAGATCTCGCATTAAGAGAAGGAATGGTTGCTTACGACTTGCTTCTGTTCCTCCTTAACAGTTCTTTACTCACGTCCTTGAAAAGTTCTTTAACCGTGACTGGTCATCAGCCAGTAACTTTTCAAAAAAATTCATTATGAGCAAAGATAAGTGTCCAAAAACAATTTGCTCTCTCTCCTACCTTCGGTGCTTTCTTTTAGTTCTTTTCTTTTTTACAATCATTGCTCAACACTAGATACGCAGCAGTCGCGGCGACTGTCTGTTGACACATCGTGTTAACAAGTGGTTCAGTTTTTTTTTTTTTTTTTTTTATCAGTGGAAAAGCTTTTGTGGCATTCAACATAAACAATGGCATGTATCATCCTACAGGAAACAAAAATAATATTAACAGACTGTAGCCTCGGTAAAATTGCACCTTCACACACCACCAACCTTTCTCTTCCTTCCCATATCTATCAATCTTCTTCCACTCTCGCTTTTCTCACCCTCCCTTTCAAACACCTCATCACATCAAACTCTCCTTCTCACCTTCCCTTCTCTCACACCACCAGTTCCCTCCCTCCCTCCCTCGTACACACCTGCCCTTCTTTCTGGTCTTCACAACCAATTAGGCCCACCACCACAACATCTCACCCAACCACGAGGACCCCTACCAACCCCTTTACAATTCTTCAACTGTCCCTCCTTTCCTTCCTTCTAGTTACGGGTTGAATGTTCTGTATATTCCTTACTGCTTACTCTCTCTCTCTCTCTCTCTCTCTCTCATATCCTTTTTTCCTTCCTGCTTACTCTCCCTCCTCTCTATCACTTCCTCCCTCGTATATATTCCAATTTTTTGTGTCCTTCCTTTCAGATTATATTACCTTCGTTCTTGTTGCCCACCACTCGTCCTATTGGGCCTTCCATGCCTTGGGTTGTGTTGTCATCCTCAAATCAATAACAAACAAACACGAACGAACCCAGGTGTATTGATAGGCAGTCTACCTTCCCAAACCGTCGTCTAATGAATTCGTATCACGTATCACCATTGAATTGTGATATATGGACGACAGCCAACTAATTTTTTTTAACTCCAAGTTGTGTTGGTGAAAATGTATTGGCTCCCTCATTTACTTTCATGGCTATAAATTATATACCGGTATGCAATTCACGGAAAAAATATACACACAAACTTTACATAACTAGCTACAGTACCGGTACTTATCTGCAACTTAATAAACATTGGAAAGTCAGATAAACATGTAAAACGTGTATTTTAGTCAAAATTATTTTTGCCTATATAGCCTAGGTGGTGTGTCGTAATTTTCCGAGTACATCACAGAGTTCCTTGAATGGGTGAAGGTGTCTGTTGAGGTATTAAAGTGCTACTAAATCCTTCAAGCAATGCCAGGAATGAAATAGGAAACCCCCTGTAGACTAGACTAGCCTATTTGTGAATTGAGCACGTATTTTGTTTGGCATAGTTTGGTATCCCTCCAATTCGCCCAAGAGAAATTATTCCCTTAGCCTAAGGTGGTAATTTTTTTTTTGGTACATTGGAGCGCCTTGATTCCTCCAAAGTATGCCAGGAAACAGGACCAAAAGAGCAAAAACAATAAGTGTTCTGCTGCTTGGAATAGTTTGGAGGATTCAGTTGCTCCAGCTTTTCCAACATAAAACTTCCCCCCTTAATTATTGCAGTGCAGAGGCATGGATAATGAACATGTACTTTCCATAGAGATATATATAGTACTGTAAGGTATGATATATATGGTTTCAAAGTGAGCCATTGGAGTGAACCTAAAAATTAATATTACAGGAACTGTCAGCTTTAGTTTGGCATCCTGCTGCCTCGTAAATAGTAACTCATAAAAAAAAGGCTACTAGTCAACAAAAACTCGAGTATTTACTACCGGTTGAATACATGATATATAATAATAATTGAAAAAAAAAATATTAAAAGTACGGTAAATACTAACTCATAAACGATTACTAATAAATATCACAAAAATATTGCAAATAAACGATAAATGCCTATTATAAAATTGAGTAATAACTAATAATTAATAACACGCACATAATACCAAATGTGTGATTCATAATTAGTTAACCATAGTTTTGGACATAGAAAAAACGACACATTGACAAGTAAGACGATGAGCTAGACTTTAATTATATACCGTATGTAGACGAGTGTACAGCCACAATCATAAATCCACAGACATTTTCCTTTCATCATAGTAAATATCTTGGTAATAAAGAACAACACGTGTATGATTTTGCAGCACCTCATAATAATAATAATTGAATAGGTTAAGTTGACGTAAGGTGTTGTTGTATGATTATATTTTGATATAATACTGATTTATTTGCAAGATGGAATGGAATTAGCCTATAATAGAACCTAGATAAATAAAGAGTAATATTTACCCATCCTACAGTGTCTTCCATTCACTCCCACACAGTCATATACACACATAAGGTAGTTAATATAGGCTACATACATTAATTAAAACATAGTTATACATTGGTAGGTTCTGTGTTTTGATAACCTATATAGGCTACTTCATCCCTCTGGACCTATAGTACATAATATCTATTTTAAAAAGGGCTACTGATTCCTAACAATTATGCTTCAAAACAACTCTCCAATTCTCTCTTTGAAATGATCTGTTACGAGGCCTATATTGGTGGACATTGTAGCCTCCAGGTTATCCTACCCTCAGGCAAATGTCGTCCCTAAACTGGTCAATAATGCATTGTGTCCAGACGTGTCAGTCAGTGTTAGCTTTTCATTTGCTTAATCTGAAGGGATTACCAATGTTGAGAACGCCAGGCAGAATATAATTACATGTACGGATTATTATCTTAAGGGAATTCTGTGATGTAGTCAGAAAATTGAAGGTAAATGAGTCCTTCAAACATTGCCACGAAACACCAACTTTAGGGAAGGAGCGTGTTTCTTGGCATGGTCAGGAGGAATCAAAAGCCTCCAATTCTCATACACGATCACAAGGTCCTTAAGAGGACCAGATGAACAAAAATAATGGTGTTTTGTTGCTTGGAATAGTTTGGAGGATTCAGTTGCTCCAGATTTACCAACACAAAACTCCCCCCTTTAATATCTATATTGTGGAAGGTGATTGAGTCCTAAAGGTAAAAAAAATTACCGCTAATGTCCCCAATATATTGATTGACGTGTGTGTCATTCACTTATACAAAATATTATGTTTTACCAGTTGCTATTTCAAAGTTACGAGTTTTTCTTTATCGTTTCCACCTCTCTATATATTACTAACTACCGTATATATAATGATTTTTATAAACACTTCTATAATGACTTGATATTATTAAGGACTTCAGTATAACAGCAAAATGAGTTACATAATATTATACTACAAATCCGAATCTGATGCCATTGCTACTGTAAACCAATTATATCACTGAACATCAAACACAACGATAAGAAATAGATACCGTATTTCAGATATGATTTTGGGACCTTCATTGTGACAGTCTTTATGGTTGGGACCTACTTTAAATTACATTACAATGATAAGAAACATATTACTTCAGAAACGATTTGAGTATCTGTATTGTTGGGGTAATTTTAATATGATAAGCAATGTTTCTCAAGTACAAAGACCATTGAAAGAATTCTATAGGTCCACTAATGTTCTTATGGTAGTACGCCAAAAAAAAAAAAAAAAATCGCGTCAATATTGGCGAACCTACCCTATAATAGTTAATTAAAAATCCAAAACATCCAGAGCAACCGACTTCCTCCAATCAAGTCCTACACTAGCCTAGCCTAGCCTACATTAGCCTAGCCTACCCCACACTAGCCTAGCCTAGCATACACTAGCCTAGTCTACTCACCTTAAGTCCATGAATGACGTGATTGCAATGCTCCTGAGGAATCTGGTCCGTGATTTCCACAACCAGACCTTCATACCCGTTGTCCACAAGTCGCAAATCCCCTCTCGTGCCACGAACTGAGATGCTACACATAGCCAAGACAGCGGCCAACATCCAGCCACGAACATTGGACACGACGCGACAAGGCCTTACTCGCGTCGTATGGCATCGTACAGGAGAAGGTGTACGACCCATGTTGTCGTTATAAGCCGGGTGGGCAGAGTCTGGCACTACGGCATCAATTTCTTAGTACAGTATTCACTTCACACACCAACTCGAGCACCGGGTCACCTCACATGTTGCTTCTTTCTCACTTCACAGTTTTCACATATTCCTAGTTAGCACAAGTCAACAACGAGCTTTACTCCCCCTTATGTCGTAGGTCAACACCCCATCACAGTAAGCGCAGTACAGCTACAAGAACTACAAGAACGCCAACGTCAACCTAGGCCAACAAGCCTACGAAGCGATCAGCAGGTACCGAGTGAGCGAGTGCCAGCCGAGCAGTAACGTAGAAACACGTCTTCCCTTCTCTATGGCAGCTGCCGAACTGACGGAAATTCACGGAAGGCAGCGCAACTCCTCTCACCAGTCCTCTGTCCTGCCTACTACCTCACGCGCCGCCGCCGTCGCCGCTGCTGCTGCTGCTCCTACTCTTTTGTCACTACATCATCTGATACTTCGTCACCATAGGTATCTTCCTACTACATACATTGGTTACCAGTATTTAATGAAGCTTCTGTCATAATATCCTCTTACTACTGTTCTGTTCAAATATCCTGTTATATCCCTCTCTTTATTCGATCAAAATATCCATTTATCCCAAATTATATCTCCTATTACAGTAGAGTGTTACCAGTTATAGTCACAATATTCTGTTATCGTGTTTCAATATGCTGTTACTGTCATTACAACACAACCATCACGTCTCTTTACTGGCTTCAACCTGACATAGTTTATGATATTGTTATTGTCGTTTACAGGAGAAAACCTGGTTCTGAATTTATTATTACACTATTTTGTTTATTAGTATATTTGACATGAAATTTATCATCACAAAAATATACTGCAGGATATATACATAATCTCATTTACAATAATTAGTTTAGTCTGTAATAATAATACAGTATTTATCATATTTGATTAACACTATTTGATATTTGCTACGGTACACTCGTGATACGTAATCCCTGACCAGAGACGAACGGCACACACACACACACACAGCCTGCATTCGAACTCAGCCTCTATAGGTGTACTGGGTGGGGAAATGGGCAATACCAGGCGATTCGAAGTTTTCTCCTCCTCACACTCTGGTCAGAAATTTTGTATCACGAGTGTACAGTCATGGCTGATAGTGCTTGACCAGGGTCCAAGGAGTGTTGGAGAGTAACTGAATAGAGTTCGTAAAAGTGAGTCTTCTAAACCTCTCTCAACGTTGAGAATGGTTTGGAAACTTCACTTGTTCGAACTCTGTTCAGTTGCTCACCAACACTCCTTGAACCCTGGTCAAGCACTATCAGCCATGTCTGTACCTCTGTTATTTTCTGTTCGACGATTATTATATTAATATTCTACCTACACTATATTTTGCCAACTAATGCAATGTGTGATACTACTTATAAACACAGTTCCCAAGGCATCTCAATGGACTGTACAGTCACAATCAAATAACCACCGACACTTTCCTTCAATCGTAGTAAATATCTTGGTCATAACGAACAAGACATGTATGATTTTGCAACACCTCATAATTTTAACTTTAGGAGGTTGAGTTGACATAAAGTGTTGTATGATTATAATTTGGTATGAAACTGATTTATTTGCACGATGTAAGGAAAGTGTCGGTGGATGTTTGATTGTAACTGTTCGTAACAAAACCGGCAAAAATCTACGTGTTCCCCAATATTATAAGTTCTTGTTGTTTTATGTCATTATAATGCACTCCAAGACAAAATACTCTATTTTATATTTTACAACTAGGTACAGTTGAACACATGAATGGGTGGTACAGCCCAGGTGGTGAAAGATACTTGTCCCATTTGAGTAACCAGTGTCTATTATCAGGTACTTGCTTTTTATTACCATCCTCAATACTGACTTTTGCTCCTGATGTCTCCTATTTGGCACTAAGGAACACACACACCATCCTCAATACTGACTTTTGCCCCTGATGATGTCTCCCATTTGGAACTAATAAGGAACTTGATATTGGGAGAAATTGCTCATCTTTCACTTGAGCTAAACCACGAATTCCTGTGTCCAACTGTACACTACTTATCTGCAACTTTTTAGCACTGGTATCAAAGGTCATAATAATTATTACTTAGAAGAAAGGCTCTCAACATTAGCACAGGATATAAACAAGCTGGGAAACAAAACATCATCAAAATACTGATCCAAACGTCAGTCACTGAAAATATTCCCGAAAAGAAACGAGGCGACAAGACAAGAGCTCTGAAACCAATAGTAGCCCTTGTTATTTCAGTGTTTGTTGTGGATGGACGTTTGTTGTTGATGTTCTTCCTCCACGATGCAAAACTACATACTAAAACTTTTTCCTCTGACAGTTAAGGGGATGTGGGAATAGGGGGACAGGCTTGGGGGGGTCTTGGGGGGTGCAGGAATAGGGGGACAGACTTGGGGGGGGTTTGGGGGGTGTAGGAATAGGGGGACAGATTTGGGGAGGAGTTTGAGGGGTTAAGGGGGTGCGGGAATAGGGGACAGGCTTTCTACCCACTCCAAGCCTGTCCCCCTATTCCCGCACCCTCCCCCCCCAAGTCTGTCCCCTACTCCCACACCCCCTTAAACTCGCCGGCTTCTTCTCCCGCCACACACCCACTTCACCCGTCAACACCCCATGCAGTCAGTCAGTCACCCGCTGTCAGACAGGCCTATAATCATGTCCAATTTCGTTTTATTAGATGTCGGGATACATTGCATTTGAAGGAGCAAAATATACGGGAACTTAGATTGTTTATTATTATTTATATCTTCATTAGAATCATATTATAGTAGAAGTTCTTAGTGTGTCAGAAGGTATGATAAAACTGAGAATAATATGAGTGAGTCTGTACGTTTACGCCAGTTGAAAAATATAATGGTGTATTGTGGTAAGAATTTTATGATGAGTAACAAGTCAGTAGCAACAACAAACTTTATGTATATACAATTATGTATGTATGTATGCATGTATGTATGTATGTATGTATGTATGCATTGTGTGTGAGTATGTATGTATACAAGTATGTACACACAGTCTGCTGAATAGTTAGGGAGTTCTGGCAGAATTTAATTTAATAATATTCCATAATTTTTAAGACCAACTTTGTGTTCACACACACACACACACACACACACACACACACACACACACACACACACTTACGGCATATATAAACTGGACATAATCACACACTTTATTTACGTGAGGGTGAGAACCTACTCGGGCCACACGGCTTGGTTGGTTGGTTGGTGGAGTATTGAGGACACTTCAACTTCGAAAATTCAAGGAAATCCTGTTCCAAAAAAGAGAAGGAAGGAAGAGGTGGGGAAAGGAGGAAAGGAGGAAAGGAGGAAAAGGAGAGGAAAGAAAGGAGGGAAAGGAGAGGAAAGGAGGGAAGGGTTGGAGAAAGAAAGGAGGGAGGGGTGGGGAGAGAGAGGAGGGAAGGGAGATGTAGGGAGAGAGGAGGGAAGGGAAAGAAAGGAAGGAAGGAAGAATGAGGTGGTGAAATGAGAAAAAGTAGAGGAGAATGGAAGGGAGGGAGGGGAAAGAACGGAGGGAGGGGAAAGAAGGAAAGGAAGGAGAGGAAAGAAATAAGGGAGGGGACAGAAGGAGGGAAGAGAGAGAAACCAGTGAAGGAAGGGAGAAAAGAAAAACAAATATGGAAAGAGGAGGAAGAAGATGAGTAAGAAATTCGGGAAAGTGAAAGAATATGAGCTAGGAAGAAGAAAAGGAGAAAAGGTAGAAAGAGAATAAATTATATACGGTATGAGTAAAAATATAGAGAAAGATTGGATAAAGCTAAGAAGGGAAAAAAAAGCAGTAAGGAGCAAAGGAATGAATGAAGGAATTAAATACCACAAAATTATGTCACGAAACAAAACTCCTGTTAACAATATTGATGTGATTTGTTTTGTGGAGTGGTTTGAAGGAAATCGGAACCCTCCAAACTATAATATGTCACGACACGTATTTATTTGTGCTTTAGTAAACGAGTAGAGTATCTGATTTTTGGAAGAGTTTATTAGAGGAAGGTAAGGTAAAACCCCTCCAATTAACTTAATGGGGTGCGGGAGTAGGGGGACAGGCTTGGGGTGGGGTGTTTGGGGAGTGCGAGAATAGATACAGGCTTGAGGAGGGTAGAAAGCCTTTCCCCTATTCCCGCACCCACCTAACCTCCCCAAGCCTGTCCCTCTACTCCCACACCCCTCAAAGCCCCCCTACCCCCCTAAGACCCTCCAAGCCTGTCCCCCTATTCCCGCACCCCCTTAACCCACAAGAGAGGTTCCCCCTGAAGGGACCTCAAGCTGTGTTGTAGTCAGAACATAAATTGGAGTTTAAACGAGTCCTTCAACTCTTGCCACGAAACACACACCACTATGTAAGGAGCTTGTTACGTGGCATAGTCACGAGGAATCAGAAGCCTCTCCAATTTGTAAACACGATCATAGGGTCCTTAACTAACTCCATCCCCCCAGGCACGGCATTAAGACTTCCAATGTGTGGTGTGGAGAGATGGGGGGGCAGGGAAGGGAGGGGGGTTAAGAGGGGGGAAGGGAGGGGGGTTAAGAGGGGGGAAGGGAGGGGGGTTAAGAGGGGGGAAGGGAGGGGGGTTAAGAGGGGGGAAGGGAGGGGGGTTAAGAGGGGGGAAGGGAGGGGGGTTAAGAGGGGGGAAGGGAGGGGGGTTAGGGGGTCGACTCAGGCACCCTCAAGCTCCCCAGCGTCTATTCATTAAGGTGCACAATTATTTCCTAAGTACCACCACGGCTGCCGATAACTGCAGCGGCCAAAGATGGAACGCTCCACGAAACGAAAGAAAGAGCTGCTAGAAAAATTTCAATTTTCAGGCAAAAAAAATGCTAAAACACGTTTTTTTGGCCCAAAAAGTCGATTTGTGCATGCATCTTCGATACCGGTTTATATCCCAAATTTAGCCTAAAAACACTGAAAAATCGAGTTTTTTGGGTCTCAGAAGCGATTTGTACTGTGCTAGAAAAATTTCAATTTTCAGGCAAAAAAAATGCTAAAACACGTTTTTTTGGCCCAAAAAGTCGATTTGTGCATGCATCTTCGATACCCGTTTATATCCCAAATTTAGCCTAAAAACACCGAAAAATCGAGTTTTTTTGGGTCTCAGAAGCGATTTGTACTGTGCTAGAAAAATTTCAATTTTCAGGCAAAAAAAATGCTAAAACACGTTTTTTTGGCCCAAAAAGTCGATTTGTGCATGCATCTTCGATACCCGTTTATATCCCAAATTTAGCCTAAAAACACCGAAAAATCGAGTTTTTTTGGTCTCCGAAGCGATTTGTACATGTCTACACTGTTCTAGAAAAAAATCAATTTTCAGGCAAAAAAAATGCTAAAACACGTTTTTTTGGCTCAAAAAGTCGATTTGTGCATGCATCTTCGATACCCGTTTATATCCCAAATTTAGCCTAAAAACACCGAAAAATCGAGTTTTTTGGGTCTCAGAAGCGATTTGTACTGTGCTAGAAAAATTTCAATTTTCAGGCAAAAAAAATGCTAAAACACGTTTTTTTTGGCCCAAAAAGTCGATTTGTGCATGCATCTTCGATACCCGTTTATATCCCAAATTTAATCTAAAAACACCGAAAAATCGAGTTTTTTTTTGTCTCAGAAGCGAGTTTTTTGGGTGTCAGAAGCGATTTGTACATGTCTACACTGTTCTAGAAAAAAATCAATTTTCAGGCAAAATAAATGCTAAAACACGTTTTTTTGGCCCAAAAAGTCGATTTGTGCATGCATCTTCGATACCCGTTTATATCCCAAATTTAGCCTAAAAACACCGAAAAATCGAGTTTTTTGGGTCTCAGAAGCGATTTGTACTGTGCTAGAAAAAATTCAATTTTCAGGCAAAAAAAATGCTAAAACACGTTTTTTTGGCCCAAAAAGTCGATTTGTGCATGCATCCTCGATACCCGTTTATATCCCAAATTTAGCGTAAAAACACCGAAAAATCGAGTTTTTTGGGTCTCAGAAGTGATTTGTACTGTGCTAGAAAAATTTCAATTTTCAGGCAAAAGAAATGCTAAAACACGTTTTTTTGGCCCAAAAAGTCGATTTGTGCATGCATCTTCGATACCCGTTTATATCCCAAATTTAGCCTAAAAACACCGAAAAATCGAGTTTTTTGGGTCTCAGAAGCCATTTGTACATGTCTACACTGTTCTAGAAAAAAATCAATTTTCAGGCAAAAAAAATGCTAAAACACGTTTTTTTGGCCCAAAAAGTCGATTTGTGCATGCATCCTCGATACCCGTTTATATCCCAAATTTAGCGTAAAAACACCGAAAAATCGAGTTTTTTGGGTCTCAGAAGTGATTTGTACTGTGCTAGAAAAATTTCAATTTTCAGGCAAAAGAAATGCTAAAACACGTTTTTTTGGCCCAAAAAGTCGATTTGTGCATGCATCTTCGATACCCATTTATATCCCAAATTTAGCCTAAAAACACCGAAAAATCGAGTTTTTTGGGTCTCAGAAGCCATTTGTACATGTCTACACTGTGCTAGAAAAATTTCAATTTTCAGGCAAAATAAATGCTAAAACACGTTTTTTTGGCCCAAAAAGTCGATTTGTGCATGCATCTTCGATACCCGTTTATATCCCAAATTTAGCCTAAAAACACTGAAAAATCGAGTTTTTTGGGTCTCAGAAGCGATTTGTACTGTGCTAGAAAAATTTCAATTTTCAGGCAAAAAAAATGCTAAAACACGTTTTTTTGGCCCAAAAAGTCGATTTGTGCATGCATCTTCGATACCCGTTTATATCACAAATTTAGCCTAAAAACACCGAAAAATCGAGTTTTTTGGGTCTCAGAAGCGATTTGTACTGTGCTAGAAAAAATTCAATTTTCAGGCAAAAAAAATGCTAAAACACGTTTTTTTGGCCCAAAAAGTCGATTTGTGCATGCATCCTCGATACCCGTTTATATCCCAAATTTAGCCTAAAAACACCGAAAAATCGAGTTTTTTGGGTCTCAGAAGTGATTTGTACTGTGCTAGAAAAATTTCAATTTTCAGGCAAAAAAAATGCTAAAACACGTTTTTTTGGCCCAAAAAGTCGATTTGTGCATGCATCTTCGATACCCGTTTATATCCCAAATTTAGCCTAAAAACACCGAAAAATCGAGTTTTTTGGGTCTCAGAAGCGATTTGTACTGTGCTAGAAAAATTTCAATTTTCAGGCAAAAGAAATGCTAAAACACGTGTTTTGGGCCCAAAAAGTCGATTTGTGCATGCATCTTCGATACCCGTTTATATCCCAAATTTAGCCTAAAAACACCGAAAAATCGAGTTTTTTTGGTCTCAGAAGCGATTTGTACTGTGCTAGAAAAATTTCAAGTTTCAGGCAAAAGAAATGCTAAAACACGTTTTTTTGGCCCAAAAAGTCGATTTGTGCATGCATCTTCGATACCTGTTTATATCCCAAATTTAGCCTAAAAACACCGAAAAATTGAGTTTTTTGGGTTTCAGAAGCGATTTGTACTGTGCTAGAAAAATGTCAATTTTCAGGCAAAAAAAATGCTAAAACACGTTTTTTTGGCCAAAAAATCGATTTGTGCATGCATCTTCGATACCCGTTTATATCCCAAATTTAGCCTAAAAACACCGAAAAATCGAGTTTTTTGGGTCTCAGAAGCGATTTTTACATGTCTACACTGTTCTAGAAAAAATTCAATTTTCACGCAAAATAAATGCTAAAACACGTTTTTTTGGCCCAAAAAGTCGATTTGTGCATGCATCTTCGATACCCGTTTATATCCCAAATTTAGCCTAAAAACACCGAAAAATCGAGTTTTTTGGGTCTCAGAAGTGATTTGTACTGTGCTAGAAAAATTTCAATTTTCAGGCAAAAGAAATGCTAAAACACGTTTTTTTGGCCCAAAAAGTCGATTTGTGCATGCATCTTCGATACCCGTTTATATCCCAAATTTAGCCTAAAAACACCGAAAAATTGAGTTTTTTGGGTTTCAGAAGCGATTTGTACTGTGCTAGAAAAATGTCAATTTTCAGGCAAAAAAAATGCTAAAACACGTGTTTTGGGCCCAAAAAGTCGATTTGTGCATGCATCTTCGATACCCGTTTATATCCCAAATTTAGCCTAAAAACACCGAAAAATCGAGTTTTTTGGGTCTCAGAAGCGATTTTTACATGTCTACACTGTTCTAGAAAAAAATCAATTTTCACTCAAAATAAATGCTAAAACACGTTTTTTTGGCCCAAAAAGTCGATTTGTGCATGCATCTTCGATACCCGTTTATATCCCAAATTTAGCCTAAAAACACCGAAAAATCGAGTTTTTTGGGTCTCAGAAGTGATTTGTACTGTGCTAGAAAAATTTCAATTTTCAGGCAAAAAAAATGCTAAAACACGTTTTTTTGGCCCAAAAAGTCGATTTGTGCATGCATCTTCGATACCCGTTTATATCCCAAATTTAGCCTAAAAACACCGAAAAATCGAGTTTTTTGGGTCTCAGAAGCGATTTGTACTGTGCTAGAAAAATTTCAATTTTCAGGCAAAAGAAATGCTAAAACACGTGTTTTGGGCCCAAAAAGTCGATTTGTGCATGCATCTTCGATACCCGTTTATATCCCAAATTTAGCCTAAAAACACCGAAAAATCGAGTTTTTTGGGTCTCAGAAGCGATTTGTACTGTGCTAGAAAAATTTCAATTTTCAGGCAAAAGAAATGCTAAAACACGTTTTTTTGGCCCAAAAAGTCGATTTGTGCATGCATCTTCGATACCCGTTTATATCCCAAATTTAGCCTAAAAACACCGAAAAATCGAGTTTTTTGGGTTTCAGAAGCGATTTGTACTGTGCTAGAAAAATGTCAATTTTCAGGCAAAAAAAATGCTAAAACACGTTTTTTGGGCCAAAAAATCGATTTGTGCATGCATCTTCGATACCCGTTTATATCACAAATTTAGCCAAAAAACACCGAAAAATCGAGTTTTTGGGTCTCAGAAGCGATTTGTACTGTGCTAGAAAAAATTCAATTTTCAGGCAAAAAAAATGCTAAAACACGTTTTTTGGGCCCAAAAAGTCGATTCGTGCATGCATCTTCGATACCCGTTTATATCCCAAATTTAGCCTAAAAACACCGAAAAATCGAGTTTTTTGGGTCTCAAAAGTGATTTGTACTGTGCTAGAAAAATTTCAATTTTCAGGCAAAAAAAAATGCTAAAACACGTTTTTTGGGCCCAAAAAGTCGATTTGTGCATGCATCTTCGATACCCGTTTATATCCCAAATTTAGCCTAAAAACACCGAAAAATCGAGTTTTTTGGGTCTCAGAAGCGATTTGTACTGTGCTAGAAAAATTTCAATTTTCAGGCAAAAAAAATGCTAAAACACGTTTTTTGGGCCCAAAAAGTCGATTTGTGCATGCATCTTCGATACCCGTTTATATCCCAAATTTAGCCTAAAAACACCGAAAAATCGAGTTTTTTGGGTCTCAGAAGCGATTTGTACTGTGCTAGAAAAATTTCAATTTTCAGGCAAAAGAAATGCTAAAACACGTTTTTTTGGCCCAATAAGTCGATTTGTGCATGCATCTTCGATACCCGTTTATATCCCAAATTTAGCCTAAAAACACCGAAAAATCGAGTTTTTTGGGTCTCAGAAGCCATTTGTACATGTCTACACTGTTCTAGAAAAAATTCAATTTTCAGGCAAAAAAAATGCTAAAACACGTTTTTTTGGCCCAAAAAGTCGATTTGTGCATGCATCTTCGATACCCGTTTATATCCCAAATTTAGCCTAAAAACACCGAAAAATCGAGTTTTTTGGGTCTCAGAAGCGATTTGTACTGTGCTAGAAAAATTTCAATTTTCAGGCAAAAAAAATGCTAAAACACGTTTTTTTGGCCCAAAAAGTCGATTTGTGCATGCATCTTCGATACCCGTTTATATCCCAAATTTAGCTTAAAAACACCGAAAAATCGAGTTTTTTGGGTCTCAGAAGCGATTTTTACATGTCTACACTGTTCTAGAAAAAATTCAATTTTCAGGCAAAATAAATGCTAAAACACGTTTTTTTGGCCCAAAAAGTCGATTTGTGCATGCATCTTCGATACCCGTTTATATCCCAAATTTAGCCTAAAAACACTGAAAAATCGAGTTTTTTGGGTCTCAGAAGCGATTTGTACTGTGCTAGAAAAATTTCAATTTTCAGGCAAAAAAAATGCTAAAACACGTTTTTTTGGCCCAAAAAGTCGATTTGTGCATGCATCTTCGATACCCGTTTATATCACAAATTTAGCCTAAAAACACCGAAAAATCGAGTTTTTTGGGTCTCAGAAGCGATTTGTACTGTGCTAGAAAAAATTCAATTTTCAGGCAAAAAAAATGCTAAAACACGTTTTTTTGGCCCAAAAAGTCGATTTGTGCATGCATCCTCGATACCCGTTTATATCCCAAATTTAGCCTAAAAACACCGAAAAATCGAGTTTTTTGGGTCTCAGAAGTGATTTGTACTGTGCTAGAAAAATTTCAATTTTCAGGCAAAAAAAATGCTAAAACACGTTTTTTGGGCCCAAAAAGTCGATTTGTGCATGCATCTTCGATACCCGTTTATATCCCAAATTTAGCCTAAAAACACCGAAAAATCGAGTTTTTTGGGTCTCAGAAGCGATTTGTACTGTGCTAGAAAAATTTCAATTTTCAGGCAAAAGAAATGCTAAAACACGTGTTTTGGGCCCAAAAAGTCGATTTGTGCATACATCTTCGATACCCGTTTATATCCCAAATTTAGCCTAAAAACACCGAAAAATCGAGTTTTTTGGGTCTCAGAAGCGATTTGTACTGTGCTAGAAAAATTTCAATTTTCAGGCAAAAGAAATGCTAAAACACGTTTTTTTGGCCCAAAAAGTCGATTTGTGCATGCATCTTCGATACCTGTTTATATCCCAAATTTAGCCTAAAAACACCGAAAAATCGAGTTTTTTGGGTTTCAGAAGCGATTTGTACTGTGCTAGAAAAATGTCAATTTTCAGGCAAAAAAAATGCTAAAACACGTTTTTTTGGCCAAAAAATCGATTTGTGCATGCATCTTCGATACCCGTTTATATCCCAAATTTAGCCTAAAAACACCGAAAAATCGAGTTTTTTGGGTCTCAGAAGCGATTTTTACATGTCTACACTGTTCTAGAAAAAAATCAATTTTCACGCAAAATAAATGCTAAAACACGTTTTTTTGGCCCAAAAAGTCGATTTGTGCATGCATCTTCGATACCCGTTTATATCCCAAATTTAGCCTAAAAACACCGAAAAATCGAGTTTTTTGGGTCTCAGAAGTGATTTGTACTGTGCTAGAAAAATTTCGATTTTCAGGCAAAAAAAATGCTAAAACACGTTTTTTTGGCCCAAAAAGTCGATTTGTGCATGCATCTTCGATACCCGTTTATATCCCAAATTTAGCCTAAAAACACCGAAAAATCGAGTTTTTTGGGTCTCAGAAGCGATTTGTACTGTGCTAGAAAAATTTCAATTTTCAGGCAAAAGAAATGCTAAAACACGTGTTTTGGGCCCAAAAAGTCTATTTGTGCATGCATCTTCGATACCCGTTTATATCCCAAATTTAGCCTAAAAACACCGAAAAATCGAGTTTTTTGGGTCTCAGAAGCGATTTGTACTGTGCTAGAAAAATTTCAATTTTCAGGCAAAAGAAATGCTAAAACACGTGTTTTTGGCCCAAAAAGTCGATTTGTGCATGCATCTTCGATACCCGTTTATATCCCAAATTTAGCCTAAAAACACCGAAAAATCGAGTTTTTTGGGTTTCAGAAGCGATTTGTACTGTGCTAGAAAAATTCAATTTTCAGGCAAAAAAATGCTAAAACACGTTTTTTTGGCCAAAAAATCGATTTGTGCATGCATCTTCGATACCCGTTTATATCACAAATTTAGCCTAAAAACACCGAAAAATCGAGTTTTTGGGTCTCAGAAGCGATTTGTACTGTGCTAGAAAAATTTCAATTTTCAGGCAAAAAAAATGCTAAAACACGTTTTTTGGGCCCAAAAAGTCGATTTGTGCATGCATCTTCGATACCCGTTTATATCCCAAATTTAGCCTAAAAACACCGAAAAATCGAGTTTTTTGGGTCTCAGAAGTGATTTGTACTGTGCTAGAAAAATTTCAATTTTCAGGCAAAAAAAATGCTAAAACACGTTTTTTGGGCCCAAAAAGTCGATTTGTGCATGCATCTTCGATACCCGTTTATATCCCAAATTTAGCCTAAAAACACCGAAAAATCGAGTTTTTTGGGTCTCAGAAGCGATTTGTACTGTGCTAGAAAAATTTCAATTTTCAGGCAAAAGAAATGCTAAAACACGTTTTTTTGGCCCAAAAAGTCGATTTGTGCATGCATCTTCGATACCCGTTTATATCCCAAATTTAGCCTAAAAACACCGAAAAATCGAGTTTTTTGGGTCTCAGAAGCGATTTGTACTGTGCTAGAAAAATTTCAATTTTCAGGCAAAAGAAATGCTAAAACACGTTTTTTTGGCCCAAAAAGTCGATTTGTGCATGCATCTTCGATACCCGTTTATATCCCAAATTTAGCCTAAAAACACCGAAAAATCGAGTTTTTTGGGTCTCAGAAGCCATTTGTACATGTGTACACTGTTCTAGAAAAAAATCAATTTTCAGGCAAAAAAAATGCTAAAACACGTTTTTTTGGCCCAAAAAGTCGATTTGTGCATGCATCTACGATACCCGTTTATATCCCAAATTTAGCCTAAAAACACCGAAAAATCGAGTTTTTTGGGTCTCAGAAGCGATTTGTACTGTGCTAGAAAAATTTCAATTTTCAGGCAAAAGAAATGCTAAAACACGTTTTTTTGGCCCAAAAAGTCGATTTGTGCATGCATCTTCGATACCCGTTTATATCCCAAATTTAGCCTAAAAACACCGAAAAATCGAGTTTTTTGGGTCTCAGAAGCGATTTTTACATGTCTACACTGTTCTAGAAAAAAATCAATTTTCAGGCAAAATAAATGCTAAAACACGTTTTTTTGGCCCAAAAAGTCGATTTGTGCATGCATCTTCGATACCCGTTTATATCCCAAATTTAGCCTAAAAACACTGAAAAATCGAGTTTTTTGGGTCTCAGAAGCGATTTGTACTGTGCTAGAAAAATTTCAATTTTCAGGCAAAAAAAATGCTAAAACACGTTTTTTTGGCCCAAAAAGTCGATTTGTGCATGCATCTTCGATACCCGTTTATATCACAAATTTAGCCTAAAAACACCGAAAAATCGAGTTTTTTGGGTCTCAGAAGCGATTTGTACTGTGCTAGAAAAAATTCAATTTTCAGGCAAAAAAAATGCTAAAACACGTTTTTTTGGCCCAAAAAGTCGATTTGTGCATGCATCTTCGATACCCGTTTATATCCCAAATTTAGCCTAAAAACACCGAAAAATCGAGTTTTTTGGGTCTCAGAAGCGATTTGTACTGTGCTAGAAAAATTTCAATTTTCAGGCAAAAAAAAGGCTAAAACACGTTTTTTGGGCCCAAAAAGTCGATTTGTGCATGCATCTTCGATACCCGTTTATATCCCAAATTTAGCCTAAAAACACCGAAAAATCGAATTTTTTGGGTCTCAGAAGCGATTTGTACTGTGCTAGAAAAATTTCAATTTTCAGGCAAAAAAAATGCTAAAACACGTTTTTTGGGCCCAAAAAGTCGATTTGTGCATGCATCATCGATACCCGTTTATATCCCAAATTTAGCCTAAAAACACCGAAAAATCGAGTTTTTTGGGTCTCAGAAGCCATTTGTACATGTCTACACTGTTCTAGAAAAATTCAATTTTCAGGCAAAAAAAATGCTAAAACACGTTTTTTTGGCCCAAAAAGTCGATTTGTGCATGCATCTTCGATACCCGTTTATATCCCAAATTTAGCCTAAAAACACCGAAAAATCGAGTTTTTTGGGTCTCAGAAGCGATTTGTACATGTCTACACTGTTCTAGAAAAAATTCAATTTTCAGGCAAAAAAAATGCTAAAACACGTTTTTTTGGCCCAAAAAGTCGATTTGTGCATGCATCTACGATACCCGTTTATATCTCAAATTTAGCCTAAAAACACCGAAAAATCGAGTTTTTTGGGTCTCAGAAGCGATTTGTACTGTGCTAGAAAAATTTCAATTTTCAGGCAAAAAAAATGCTAAAACACGTTTTTTTGGCCCAAAAAGTCGATTTGTGCATGCATCTTCGATACCCGTTTATATCCCAAAATTAGCCTAAAAACACCGAAAAATCGAGTTTTTTGGGTCTCAGAAGCCATTTGTACATGTCTACACTGTTCTAGAAAAAAATCATTTTTCAGGCAAAAATAATGCTAAAACATGTTTTTTTGGCCCAAAAAGTCGATTTGTGCATGCATCTTCGATACCCGTTTATATCCCAAATTTAGCCTAAAAACACCGAAAAATCGAGTATTTTGGGTCTCAGAAGCGATTTGTACTGTGCTAGAAAAATTTCAATTTTCAGGCAAAAAAAATGCTAAAACACGTTTTTTGGGCCCAAAAAGTCGATTTGTGCATGGATCTTCGATACCCGTTTATATCCCAAATTTAGCCTAAAAACACCGAAAAATCGAGTTTTTTGGGTCACAGAAGCCATTTGTACATGTCTACACTGTTCTAGAAAAAAATCAATTTTCAGGCAAAAAAAATGCTAAAACACGTTTTTTTGGCCGAAAAAGTCGATTTGTGCATGCATCTTTGATACCCGTTTATATCCCAAATTTAGCCTAAAAACACCGAAAAATCGAGTTTTTTGGTCTCAGAAGCGATTTGTACATGTCTACACTGTTCTAGAAAAAATTCAATTTTCAGGCAAAAAAAATGCTAAAACACGTTTTTTGGCCCAAAAAGTCGATTTGTGCATGCATCTTTGATACCCGTTTATATCCCAAATTTAGCCTAAAAACACCGAAAAATCGAGTTTTTTGGGTCTCAGAAGCGAATTGTACTGTGCTAGAAAAATTTCAATTTTCAGGCAAAAAAAAATGCTAAAACACGTTTTTTTGGCCCAAAAAGTCGATTTGTGCATGCATCTTCGATACCCGTTTATATCCCATATTTAGCCTAAAATACCGAAAAATCGAGTTTTTTGGGTCTCAGAAGCGATTTGTACATGTCTACACTGTTCTAGAAAAAAATCAATTTTCAGGCAAAAAAAATGCTAAAACACGTTTTTTTGGCCCAAAAAGTCGATTTGTGCATGCATCTTCGATACCCGTTTATATCCCAAATTTAGCCTAAAAACACCGAAAAATCGAATTTTTTGGGTCTCAGAAGCGATTTGTACTGTGCTAGAAAAATTTCAATTTTCAGGCAAAAAAAATGCTAAAACACGTTTTTTTGGCCCAAAAAGTCGATTTGTGCATGCATCTTCGATACCCGTTTATATCCCAAATTTAGCCTAAAAACACCGAAAAATCGAGTTTTTTGGGTCTCAGAAGTGATTTGTACTGTGCTAGAAAAATTTCAATTTTCAGGCAAAAACAATGCTAAAACACGTTTTTTGGGCCCAAAAAGTCGATTTGTGCATGCATCTTCGATACCCGTTCATATCCCAAATTTAGCCTAAAATCACCGAAAAATCGAGTTTTTTGGGTCTCAAAAGCGATTTGTACTGTGCTAGAAAAAATTCAATTTTCAGGCAAAAAAAATGCTAAAACACGTTTTTTTGGCCCAAAAAGTCGATTTGTGCATGCATCTTCGATACCCGTTTATATCCCAAATTTAGCCTAAAAACACCGAAAAATCGAGTTTTCTGGGTCTCAGAAGCGATTTGTACATGTCTACACTGTTCTAGAAAAAATTCAATTTTCAGGCAAAAAAAATGCTAAAACACGTTTTTTTGGCCCAAAAAGTCGATTTGTGCATGCATCTTCGATACCCGTTTATATCCCAAATTTAGCCTTAAAACACCGAAATATCGAGTTTTTTGGGTCTGAGAAGCCATTTGTACATGTCTACACTGTTCTAGAAAAAAATCAATTTTCAGGCAAAAAAAATGCTAAAACACGTTTTTTTGGCCCAAAAAGTCGATTTGTGCATGCATCTTCGATACCCGTTTATATCTCAAATTTAGCCTAAAAACACCGAAAAATCGAGTTTTTTGGGTCTCAGAAGCGATTTCTACTGTACTAGAAAAATTTCAATTTTCAGGCAAAAAAAATGCTAATACACGTTTTTTTGGCCCAAAAAGTCGATTTGTGCATGCATCTTCGATACCCGTATATATCCCAAATTTAGCCTAAAAACACCGAAAAATCGAGTTTTTTGGGGCTCAGAAGCGATTTGTACATGTCTACAGTGTTCTAGAAAAAATTCAATTTTCAGGTAAAAAAAATGCTAAAACACGTTTTTTTGGCCCAAATAGTCGATTTGTGCATGCATCTTCGATACCCGTTTATATCCCAAATTTAGCCTAAGAACACCGAAAAATCGAGTTTTTTGGGTCTCAGAAGCCATTTGTACATGTCTACACTGTTCTAGAAAAAAATCAATATTCAGGCAAAAAAAATGCTAAAACACGTTTTTTTGGCCCAAAAAGTCGATTTGTGCATGCATCTTCGATACCCGTTTATATCTCAAATTTAGCCTAAAAACACCGAAAAATCGAGTTTTTTAGGTCTCAGAAGCGATTTGTACATGTCTCCACTGTTCTAGAAAAAATTCAATTTTCAGGCAAAAAAAATGCTAAAACACGTTTTTTTGGCCCAAAAAGTCGATTTGTGCATGCATCTTCGATACCCGTTTATATCCCAAATTTAGCCTAAAAACACCGAAAAATCGAGTTTTTTGGGTCTCAGAAGCGATTTGTACTGTGCTAGAAAAAAATCAATTTTCAGGCAAAAAAAATGCTAAAACACGTTTTTTTGGCCCAAAAAGTCGATTTGTGCATGCATCTTCGATACCCGTTTATATCCCAAATTTAGCCTAAAAACACCGAAAAATCGAGTTTTTTGGGTCTCAGGAGCGATTTGTACTGTGCTAGAAAAATTTCAATTTTCAGGCAAAAAAAATGCTAAAACACGTTTTTTTGGCCCAAAAAGTCGATTTGTGCATGCATCTTCGATACCCGTTTATATCCCAAATTTAGCCTAAAAACACCGAAAAATCGAGTTTTTTGGGTCTCAGAAGCGATTTGTACATGTGTACACTGTTCTAGAAAAAATTCAATTTTCAGGCAAAAAAAATGCTAAAACACGTTTTTTTGGCCCAAAAAGTCGATTTGTGCATGCATCTTCGATACCCGTATATATCCCAAATTTAGCCTAAAAACACCGAAAAATCGAGTTTTTTGGGTCTCAGAAGCGATTTGTACATGTCTACACTGTTCTAGAAAAAAATCAATTTTCAGGTAAAAAAAATGCTAAAACACGTTTTTTTGGCCCAAAAAGTCGATTTGTGCATGCATCTTCGATACCCGTTTATATCCCAAATTTAGCCTAAAAACACCGAAAAATCGAGTTTTTTGGGGCTCAGATTCGATTTGTACATGTCTGCACTGTTCTAGAAAAAAATCAATTTTCAGGGAAAAAAAAAATGCTAAAACACGTTTTTTTGGCCCAAAAAGTCGATTTGTGCATGCATCTTCGATACCCGTTTATATCCCAAATTTAGCCTAAAAATACCGAAAGATCGAGTTTTTTGGGTCTCAGAAGCGATTTGTACTGTGCTAGAAAAATTTCAATTTTCAGGAAAAAAAAATGCTAAAACACGTTTTTTTGGCCCAAAAAGTCGATTTGTGCATGCATCTTCGATACCCGTTTATATCCCAAATTTAGCCTAAAAACACCGAAAAATCGAGTTTTTTGGGTCTCAGAAGCGATTTGTACATGTCTACACTGTTCTAGAAAAATTTCAATTTTCAGGCAAAAAAAATGCTAAAACACGTTTTTTTGGCCCAAAAAGTCGATTTGTGCATGCATCTTCGATACCCGTTTATATCCCAAATTTAGCCTAAAAACACCGAAAAATCGAGTTTTTTGGGTTTCAGAAGCGATTTGTACTGTGCTAGAAAAATATCAATTTTCAGGCAAAAAAAATGCTGAAACACGTTTTTTTGGCCCAAAAAGTCGATTTGTGCATGCATCTTCGATACCCGTTTATATCCCAAATTTAGCCTAAAAACACCGAAAAATCGAGTTTTTTGGGTCTCAGAAGCGATTTGTACATGTCTACACTGTTCTAGAAAAAAATCAATTATCAGGCAAAAAATATGCTAAAACACGTGATTTCGTTCAAGGTATTTATGATGTTAGGTACAACCATGGCAGATAGTGCTTGACCAGGGTTCAAGGAGTTTTGGAGAGCAACTGAACAGAGTTCGAAAAAGTGAGTCTTCTAAACCTAGTATCTTTCACCACCTGGGCTGTACCACCCATTCATGTGTCCAACTATACGGTATGACTGTCCTTGACCGCCACATGCAGCAGACGTCGCATGTTTATTTTCTCTTCCAAAGTGACTGACTAATGGCTCTCGGGGATGAAATTCAACCTTGACCACACGGAGACATCTTGACGCACATTATTCAGTGGCCGTGAGCAGCCTTAGGTTATCTGAACGTTGATACAAAATAATTTTATTAAGGAATTCGTTTTGGGGATTCGATTTGTAAAGCATTATAGTTTTCATTAACATACTTTTTTTTTTTTGCATTTCTGACTTTGAAAATTGTTAAGAACGGTAACGGATATGATTTTTTTATGAATTGTCACAGTTGGTAGGAATCACGGAACTCCACAGTATTGAGACATTCGGTGCCCGGACAACTGAACCAGTGTTAATAGAACCAGTGAACAATTGAACCGGTGACAACTGATTCAGTAAATACTACATAGTGAATATTGAATCAAAGCCTATTAAAAAGGCCAATTAGATATGTAATCATTATATTGTTAATTATTTATTATCAAATAACTCTGTGGCCAATGCTAGACCAAAGGTGTTGTGTTGTGGTAAGAAGAGTTGTGGTGTGTCGTGTTGTGTTGTGTTGTGTCGTGGTCTTATGAGGACGGGGTCGTGGTGGAGGTGTCACTACCCAGGGCGATAATCCTCGATATGTATTTCCCGATATTTTTTTGGATTTCGCGAGATTACCTGCCATTTTCTTCGCGGGTTTATGAGGGTTGTTCGGAAGGAGTCGCAACAGAACGATACCCCACGAAACACGTAATGTTCAGGCAGCATAAAACAAAGTTCTCCCAGTCTATATACGAATGTTCTGTCCATATACAAACGTTTCACCTACGTTCTGCCAGCATAAGAACGTTTTATCTATCAGTATGCATGCTTTCTGCCAACATAAATACCTTCTGCCAACATACAAAGCATACAAACTTTCTGCCAACATACAAAGCATACAAACTTTCTGCCAACATACATACAAATCATACAAAAGTTCTGCCAACATACAAAGCATACAAGATTCTGCCATCTAACATACAAATCATACAAGACTTCTGCCAACTTACAAACGTTCTAATATCATACACGTATATACTAACAATAACATATGAACGTTGGGCCAACCTCCCTTTATATATGTCCCTCTCTCTCTCCATTTGCTTTTTATGTTTATCGATTTCCTGAACTTTCTCTATCCATCTTAGTTTTACTGTATCTGTCTCTGTCTGTCTCTCTCTCTCTCTCTCTCTCTCTCCCCCTTCCTCCCCCTCCCTCCCTCTCTCTCCCTCCCCCTTTCTCTCTCTGTCCCTCTTTCACTCTCTCTCTCAGCCATAAATCCATTCTACTTTGTTACCATCAACCTTCCTCCAGCGGTACATTAGGCCATAATTGGAAGACAACTAAAATGGGTCTCGTTAAGGTGGTAATTTTTTTTCTTTTTGTTACATTGGAGTGCCTTGATTCCTCCAAAGTATATATGCCAGGAAACAACAGGACCAGAAGAGTAAAAAATAATGGTGTTCTGTTGTTGCTTGGAATAGTTTGGAGGATTCAGTTGCTCCAGATTTACCAACACAAAACTTTTCCCTTTAATCTGGTGAAATGGAGTCATTCTGCCACCACTACCCTTCCACCCCCTGCCAACCCTACCCTCCCACCCCCTGCCAACCCTACCCTTCCACCCCCACAAATTCGTCCTTTTCCTCCCTCACAAATTCTTCCATTTCAACAAAAATTTCCCCTGTCCTCTCCCAATTTCCTCCCTTCCCTCCTCTTCAAGTTCTCCTCTCCCTCGCCGCCGCCTCCTCCTCCTCCTTTCCTCCTCCTCCTTCTCCGCCGCCGCCGCCTCCTCTCTTCCTCCTCCTCCTCTCCTCCTCCTTCTCCTCCTTGGACTCAGTATATAGGGACGGTGACAATCCCCAGGGTCCAGAGGTCACGCTACGATTGACCACGGAAAGGACATTCAGTTACAGGAGCGCTCCTTTGGGACTTCACTCACACGTGCCTCCTGCCCTGCCCTGCTTCTAACTATCTGCTTCCCTGTCTGGTCTCCTCCCTCTCCCTTCCTCTGCTTCTCTGCCCTGCCTGCTTCTCCAACTAACTATCTACCTAACTGCCTGGTCCCATACTTCTCTCTCTCACCCTCTGCTTCTTTGTCTCTTCCCTTCTGCCTTTCCTATTGCCTACTAATTCTACCACTTTGCTTGTGTGTCTGTCCCCGCCTCTTCAATACTCACTCAGTTCCATCTGATAAAGTGACCGATACAGACGTGACCTCACCTCCTTTGATTCTGACGCCAGTGAGAGACCAGACTAAATGGTTTCCATCTTCCAGTTATTTCACTGGCCCTCATTTCTTTTTATTTCCTTCCTGTTTGCTGTCACACCTCTCTATCACCTTTTTCTGGCGCTATAGGACCTCGCTGTTGCGGCGCCTAATATCCATCATTCCTTCCTCTGATTCTGAAGCCATGCAGCACTAAAGATAAACAACAGAAGTGCTGAGTAGTCAATTTCTTAAGACACTGATTTGTTGTATAATTAAGTACTAGATAAACTAATAATAATAACAAGTCCGTAGTTCCTTTTCATTCTTTTATTTCTATATTACTGCTGTGTGCTTCCGGCCAGTGATTAAAGTTAGAAATTCAGTACAGTTTTGAGCTTACTACTATAAAGTGATGCATAACACCATTATCACTGTTGATACTTAGTCGAGTTTTTATATACGATATATGAATTTCTTTAATACATTTATAAATTCGTAAATACTTACAGTGTTTATAATTATTTCCGGTACTTATGTTTTTACTCTTAAATGTTCTACCGTGTTAATGAGGGATATTTTATTTTAGTCGAAATAATCAGAGTTATTTTTTTTTTCAGGCTGTTTCTCGATATTTTAAGAGAGATACTTTTTATATTTATAATATATATATATATTTTACTCTAAGCGGCTGGAAAACTTTATATTGCAATGTTCATTTAATTTTTTTTCTATTCCAGCCTTGAGCTTCCGTGCACATTTTTATATTGAGGATTCGCTATCCAAATAGGTTCCATATATCGTGTTTATCAATATACAGTTACTGAAAATATTCTAGGATTTAACTATCTATATATATGCATATATTGCTATTTCCCAGGGAAATGGGACCAGAGTTTACTGGACCAGGGAGTCTGGGGGCCTCATTGGGGAGAAGGTCTTTGATCCCACAGCCAGTGTTGTGGGCCCAAGTCCACGTTACCACAAGAGCTACAAGTGGGGCCGTACCTTCCATGAGACCAGCCCTGAAGGCAACATAAGAGGGAGGGAGTTTCCACTACTTCATACAAAGGGAAATGCACTCCCGTGTACTGGCGGTTCACACAACAGTGAAAGAAAAACACACAGAGGATGTTATGCTGTTTATGTTTTGTACAATTTGTATTCTTCAGTACTGTACATCCTTTACCCGCCATGCTACGACATCAGCTTCCAAAAACAAATACCTTACCTTAACCGAATAAATTACACAAGAGAAAACGGTTGTAAAATCATCGGCAAATCCTTCAACTCAAATGAGGCAAAAAACAAATCAAAACAAAATCTTGAAACGAGTAGAAAACTTGTGGAACAGTCTTCCTCGTGAAACCATTGACTGCAAAACTTTAGATTTTTTTAAATCCACTTAGTTAAGCTCCTCACTGACAGTCCATGGCTGACTGTATTTGTAAGAGAATAATGATGTTCAGTTGTGGTACTTCATCTTCTTTTTCTTCAGCTTATTCCCATTTCTATAATTATGGGGTCACTGTTCCACACAATAGTCTTTTTCATTCGGCTGTGTTCAGTCTCTCGTGTGTTCATCCCTAACACATTTCTCCTGCATAATATCTTCCTTCAGCTTGTCTTTCCATCTTAATCTCGGTCTTCGTCTTCTTCTGCACCTCCATGTCCATTACTCTTCTCCCTATATAATACAATCTTGATGGTGGGGGATAAATGGACGTACAAGATGGGAGTATCACTTGACCCACATACAGTTGGCTCCACTCCCGCGTTTCTCCCCTGTCGTTGCCAATGTTGGGCCAGTCAGAAATTCGAATCCCGACTCACAAGTTAAAATAATCGAAGCATTCATATCTTTCACTCTAAGGATATGAATGTTTCAAATTTTTGTAACTTGTGGATCGGGATTCGAATTTCTGACTGGCCCAACATTGACAACACGAGGGGAGAAACGCGGGAGTGGAGTCAACTGTATATAGGGTGACGTAATAATTCACCTATATGGGTTGTGGTTGACGTGGAGGGAGTGTGTGACTGACAGCTCCTACCTTGCCCACAGGAATATGATCTTCCAGGATGTTGTGGGGAATTACTGCCCACCCATTGCCCACTGTGGTTAAGGGGGATATTTTATGTTGGTAAATATGGAGCAACTGAATCCTCCAAACTATTCCAAGCAACAGAAACACTATTATTTTTGCTCTTCTGGTCCTGTTTCCTGGCATACTTTGGAGGAATCATGGCACTCCAATGTACCAAAAAAGAATTACCACCTTAATGTCATTGTAATAATAATCCTGCACAACTTTTTTTTTTTACATACCGTAGTATATGACTTTTCCTGCTGTCTAATATCAATTTCATGTAAATATTTCCATACTACATGATATCTTGTCCATTCCTACGTTTCCTTCTTTGTTCGGTTTTCCCCCATCCTTGTAGGCTAGTTAAAATAGAAAGATCAAGCAACTTCGAAAGGACCAGTAAGTTTGTTGCTGTCTGAATGTTTCTTGTATTCCTTTGTAATTCCCTTTGTATCCTCAGCCTCTCCCACTGTCAGCCTCCTATCCTTCCACACACACACACACACACCCCACCCTACCCCCATCTCCTGGCACCCTCACTCTCTCTCCACATCTCGTTTATCTCTCTAACTTTTTCTCCTCCCCCACCCCTCCACTTCCCTTCCCTCCCCTCCCTTCTACTCCTCTTTCCTTCCCTCTCCTCCCTTCCCTCTCCTCTCCTTCCCTTCCCTTCCCTTCCCTCCTACCTCAGTCTCCTCAGCTCTGTTACTCCCCACTTTCAAACTTTGTCTCTTTCTCCTTCCATTCTCCTGCTCTTCTCTCTCTCTCTCTCTCTCTCTCTCTCTCTCCTTCCATTCTCCTGCTCTTCTCTCTCTCTCTCCTTCCATTCTCCTGCTCTTCTCTCTCTCTCTCTCTCTCATTTCTCCTGCTCTTCTCTCTTTCTCCTTTTTCCTGCTCTTCTCTCTCATTCCATTCTCCTGCTCTTCACCCTCTCTCTCCTTCCTCTCCAACCCACACTTCTTCCCTCCCACCCATTTACACCATAATCTCATCCCCGTCCAACCTTTCTCTCTCTCTCTCTCTCTCTCTCTCTCTCTCTTATCCACCATGCACTCTCTTCCCTCCTCTCTCACTTCATTCTCACCGGCCCCTGTCATTCTTTCCGTGTGGCAAAATAGTGTTGGAGGGCAAGGCGAGGGAAGCCCATGCATCTCACCCACGCCGAGGTTTCATCAGAGGACTCACCTTGAAGAAACAGCTGGAGAGAGAGAGAGAGAGAGAGAGAGAGAGAGAGAGAGAGAGAGAGAGAGAGAGAGAGAGAGAGAGAGAGAGAGAGAGAGAGAGGTGAAGTATGAGAGGGCAAGGAAGGATGCATGAGAGGGAGGAAGATAAATGGGAAATGGGAGAGTTCTGAGGGTGGAAGAAGGAAGGGCTGGTTGGTTGGTGGGTGGTTACCTTAGACTTAGAGACACAATATGAAGGAGTGTGGGAGGGAGAAGGATGTATGTACACTCGTGATACATAATCCCTGACCAGAGACGAAATGCAGGCACCATACACACACACATACACACACACATACCCTGCATTCGAACTCAGCCTCTATAGGTGTACTGGGGGGGGGGGGGGGAGAAATGAACAATACCAGGCGATTCGAAGCTTTCTGCTCCTCACACTATTGTCAGGGATTACGTATCACGAGTGTACAGAGTGAAGGAAGTTGTTGTTGCCTACCTAGGAGAAGTAGAGGTAACGAAGGAGATAGGCTGGAAGGTAGGGAGGGAGAGAAGAAGGAGGTTAATGATTGATAACTGCCTTGAAGAAATAACGTAGGGGGAGGGAGGAAGGAAGGTGTTGCTTTTAATTTAAGGGAGAATTTTTTTTGTGGGTAAATCTGGAGCAACCGAATCCTCCAAACTATTCCAAGCAACAGACAGACAGAATACTATCATTTTTGCTCTTCTGTTCCTGTTTCCTGGCATTACTTTTGGAGGAATCATGGCACTCCAATGTACAGTTGGACACATGAATGGGTGGTACAGCCCAGGTGGTGAAAGATACTTGTCCCATTGGAGTAACCAGTGTCTATTATCAGGTACTTGATTTTTATTACCATCCTCAATACTGACTTCTGCCCCTGATGTCTCCTATTTGTCACTAATAAGGAACACACACACAAACACACACACAAACACACACACAAACACACACCATCATCAATACTGACGTCTGCCCCTGATGTCTCCTATTTGGCACTAATAAGGAACTTGATATTGGGAGAAATGGACCATCTTTCACTTGGGCTGTACCACCCATTCATGTGTCCAACTGTACCCAAAAAAAGAATTATATACCCCCGTAAACTATAGACACATAAATAGACTCACTCGATCTGAATATTGAGAAAACTGAGAGATGATACTATATTAAGATGGTAATTAACTTTTGGTACATTGGAGTGCCTCGAAACAACAGGACCAGAAGAGCAAAAATAATGAATGGTGTTTTCTGTCCGTTGCTCGAAATACTTTGGAGGATTCTGTTCCTCCAAACTGATCAGCAACACCGAATTTCCTGCTTTAACCTGAAATCCTTATCAAGAGCAACACACACACACACACACACACACACACACACACACACACACACACACACTCACACACTTCACCGAACCGTCCTCCTCATAATTATTTACCTGGGCAAAACACGTTTATTTGATGTTGGTGTTGGCAGTAATATTGAAATAATTAGCTAAAGTAAATAACTGATATTTATACATTGCAGTCGACTGCAAAAAAAAAAAAAAAAAAAAAAATTGAAGTCATATTATTAGTTTCATTTATTCAATCTATTTACGATGCTTATATGAAATTTTATATATATGTTGTTTCCCTGGCAAAAATATATAATGATTTAAAATTATATATACAAAAAAATCTATATCTAGTGTCGGAACATAAAAAAAAAGCCATAAATCTATCGGATCTATTTATGGAATCAACCCTGGAAAATATTTGGAAGGAGAGAGAAATGGGAACAGCTGATGATGGAGGTAAGGGAAAGAAGGGGAGAAAATACAGAATGAAATGAACAGAGGGAGAGAAAAGGTATAAAAATAAACAAGAGAGGAGGGGAGAAATAGAGAGAAGCAAAATAAAAAAATAATCATATGAGTCACAGAATATAGAGGTGATTATGAACACGAGTGATATGTATGTACAGTCGTGGTCATAATTATATAATCATCCATAAAGGAGTAACTTACGTAAGATATATTTTGACAGCTTTCCTCTGTTCCTTAGCTGATAAACTTTCCAATAAATAGGTTAAGCACCATCTTTTAATTTCATACAACCAGCTACACACTACTTAAAACAATAACACACACACACACACACACACGTTAACTATCATCTTTTAATTTACTACAAACAGCTACACACTACTTAAATAAGACAATAATATTATATGTGAACGTGAAAACATTAGACAGTATATTGTTTGAGATACCTATATGTGGATGATTATTATTGATTATTATTGACCACGACTGTATGTAGAGATTTAGATTATTTAACAAGTAGAATATTAATCATTATATGGGAAGAAAATGTAAGGTAGAATGGAAGGAGGGACAGAAAAGGTAGGATTATGACGAGATTGAGTAGAAAGAGAATCAAAGTAATAATAATAATATAAATAATAATAATAATAATAATATAAATAATAATAATAATAATGATAACAATAATAATGATAACAATAATAATAAAAACAATAACAATAATAATAATAATCATCATCATCATAATAATAATAATAATAATATATAGTTGTAAAAAACATCGTATTTTGTGTGAAGATGAGATGGAATTGAAGGAGGGAGAGAAAAGCTGGAAATGATGCTGGAAGAAGGGGAACATGTCGTGTGGAAAATATTGAATGAAATGTAAATACGTGAAGTTTTTCTTAAAAGATATTGAGTGAAATGGAGATATAGATTACTGTCTTACATGTACAGTTAGTGCCAAATAGGAGACATCAGGGGCAGAAGTCAGTATTGAGGATGGTGTGTGTGTGTGTGTGTGTGTATGTGTGTGTGTGTGTGTGTGTGTGTGTTTTCCATAGTGCCAAACAGGAGACATCAGGAGCAGAAGCAGTATTGAGGATGGTAATAAAAAACAAGTACCTGATAATAAACACTGGTTACTCAAATGGGACACAAGTATCTTTCACCACCTGGGCTGTACCAACCATTCATGTGTCCAACTGTACATAGATAACACATAGCTGAATAAAAACAACATATAAGTAGACAAGTAAACGGTAAAAATGAAGAAAATAAAATGAACAGATGCACTTAGATGAAAAAGAAAGTAAAAAAAATAAATAATAAGATGGATACAGAAAGATTAGAAAAAAGATTATTATAAAAAAAAATGTATGTAGGGCTCAGGAATAGAATAAATATAATGACAGAGAGAGAGGCAATAGAGAATACAGTTACAGTAAAGAAAATCTAACTAGAGAGAGCAGCAGCAAGCCAGAGAGGTCTAAACTCTAAAGGAAATAAGCTGGATAGAGAAAGACGAGAAAAATGTGGAGAATTCTGGAGGTCTGCTTACAATAGAAGAGTTGATTGACACACACACACACACACACGTATACACACACATACACACGTGCACACACATATACACACACACGTATACACACACACACACATACACACGTGCACACACATACATACACACGCGCACACACATATACACACATACACACACGTATACACACACACACATACACACGCGTACACACATTCTCGTTCTTTCCCTCTCTCTCTCACACATACACACTCATTCTCTTTCTCTCTTTCTTTCACTTTCACACACATACACATACACTCACACACACATTCTCTCTCTCTCTCTCTCTCTATCTATCTCTCTATCTCTCTTTCACACACACACACACGCACATTTTCTTCCTCTCTCTCTCTCTCTCTCTCTCTCTCTCTCTCTCTCTCTCTCTCTCTCTCTCTCTCTCTCTCTCTCAGTTCTAATACACCTCATTCCAACTTTCCCTCATATAATTTACTCTCCTCGTCTGGTGCTTTTCATTCCTCCCATTTCTATTTCTTTTTTATTTAGTTCTGTTTCTATATTTCGCATGTTCTTTTCTTTGACTATTATTATTATTACTATTATTATTATTAATATTATTACTACTATTATTATTATTATTACTATTATTATCATTATTATTATTATTATTATTATTATTATTATTAATATTAAGTGTCCAGGTAAAATATAAATTGAGCGAGTGAATATTCCGTCAGCAAACAAACGAAAATTGCCCTAAATATTGTCCATTAGTTTCCATGTTACTCTATTACATTATGGCCAATGTGACGCTGGATGGGAATAATGATGATGAACGAGAATGTGTTAATTACAGTATGTTAGCAATACAAAGATAATCTCTCGTCCCAACCCAGTAAAACTATTAATGATTGCGAGTATGACAGATAGCTTACAGTGTCAGACAATTATTATTATTCGTGTCATTATTATTATTATGTTTACATCAATGGATATATATTTAGTTTTTTTTTTTTACATTTGTTGTTGTTCCCAATAATCATTAGTAGTGTATTCAGTGAGGTTAAGGTGGTAATTCGTTTTTATTACATTGGAGTGCCTTGATTCCTCCAAAATATGCCAGGAAACAGGATCAGAAGAGCAAAAATAATGGTGTTCTGTTGTTGCTTGGAATAGTTTGGAGGATTCAATTACTCCAGATTTACCAACACAAAACTTCCCCCTTAATACTAGTGACACTTGAATGGTCTTAGCAGGAAGTCATATAACCTGTGGTGGATACAATGGAAGTTTTTTGCTTAAGTCTTTGGAACAAATATTATTTATTCTACGGAAACAAACAGCTGAGTGTACAATCAAAACTCGTTATAAATACAATAGTTGGGAGTGGAATGAAAAAAAAATCTAATGAGTAAAGATAAGGCTGAAAGTTATTCGTGAACCACTCGTACCAGATGCTGCGACTATACAACATACAAACATAGACTGATCAACGCAGACAACAAGATCCATGCAGGCCTTGTTTTCCAGCAATATTTTCCCTTGCCGTTCCCTCCTCTTCTCTTCTTTCCCTCTCGTGCTTGATATCCCACCTCTCTACTCTATTATCTTCTCTCTTATCGTACAATTCTTCATCTATATGTACCTTCTCTCTTATCGTACAATTCTTCATCTATATGTACCTTCTCTCTTATCGTACAATTCTTCATCTATATGTACCACTTTTCTTTGTGTTTTTGTTGTGTCTGTAAATTCATCACTATCACCTCCTTCCTCGTCCTATACAAGGTGTTCCCGGTCAGAGGTGGTCTTCTCATTTCGTCTTCCATTCAGTTCTTTCTTCTCCAATAAAAAAAAAAAAAAACCCAGGTTCTCTAAAAAAAAAACATTGAGTCAGACGTTACACTCCCTGGTGGTGGTGGAGGCATTGGTGGTATTGACATTCCCGCCACACGCTACATGCCTGCCGCCCAATGTTTCTCTCAGACTTTCTGCAATGGTAATATCTTTCCTTTCGTATCATGGATGTACCAAATTTTTCACGGGAAGGAGGGAGGGATGGGACACGTGTTGCTGTGTGGATCTGGTGGCAAGAAAACGATTATGGTGAATAAGATGCTGTTAAAGAGATAATTTGATTCCTGGAACATATTGGAACATAATACACACAGATGAGAGTCTCTCCTTAACGTTAAACTGCAGGTTACACTTCTCTCGCTCACTAAAAAGGTCCACGATATTTTTTTTTATTTTTATTTTGCGTCCAGAGAGGAAGACCCGTTATTATCATCAACTTTACTGTCCTGTGTACTGAAAAAAATTGTAAATGAGGCTAAATTACATGTTAGACTGTCTTTGTAGCTCACTTAGTCACGCTGAGTGCTAGATTTGTTAAGGTTTACCGTAAGCATTTTGCCTCGCTGATTATTATTATTATTATTAAGACTTTTGCATAATGTTAATGGGTACTTATTATTTCTATATTGAGAGAGGTGATGAAGTACACTATTTGGAAATCTGGAGCAACTGATTCCTCCAAACAATTCCAAGCAACAGAACATCCCTATTTTTGCTCATCTAGTTCTGTTTCCTGGCATACTTTGGAGGCATCAAGGCACTCCAATGTAACAAAAGCGAATTACCCCCTTAACCGAGATCAAGCAAACATGAAACAGGATAAGCGTTGTAATTGGTTCACTAGTATGTCAAATGATTAATAATATAAAACTTCAACAAGATCGGGATACACATTTTGAAGATTGCGAGTGTACAGTTGCCAAAATAGGTATTGCGACAATCCTTGATACAACTTTAACCCTAGTAATATCTACAACTATTTGTAGAGACCATAAGCATGTATAACAGAAGGAAATATACATATCCTTCTGAAATACATACTTATAATCCCTACAAACAACTATGGACATTAATATATTTAATGTTGTATCAATGGTTGTCGCAATACCTTTTTTGGCAACTGTACATACCTTTTCATCCAACTCGTCTTACCTATACGAAAAAAAAAAAAAAAAAAATAGAACCATTCACCAAAATCCTTCCAATTGTTTTTACATTCTCCATGGCTACCACCACCAACAACAACAACTTTCCCACACCCAGCACAAAATCCAACTGAAACCCCCAGACTCAGTGAGCATCGATTCTTTATGGCAGACTAGTCCAATGATTCTTTGCTGCTGGGGTCGGGAGGGTTGAGGGTTGAGGCTGCATGGTGGTGGTGTCGAGGGGCAACGTAAAGCAACCAACCACACTAAAGTCTAACCAAAAACTAGGTACAGTTGGACTCAGGAATTCGTGGTACAGCCTAAGTGAAAGAAGGATTTTTTTTTCCATTATTAAGTTCCTTATTAGTGCCAAATAGGAGACATCAGGGGCAGAAGTCAGTATTGAAGATGGTAATAAAAAGCAAGTACCTGATAATAGACACTGGTTACTCAGTTGGGACAAGTATCTTTCATCACCTGGGCTGTACCACCCATTCCTGTGTCTAACTGTACACTCACGAGCACTAATAAGTATACACGAAGGTTTGGTTGATGCTTCGAACAGCTCAGTATCATCAACAAGTAATTCCAATGGAGATCTTATTATTGTGCATTTATTTACTGTCTCTAGGTATTCGAAGCAAACCTGTATACTTATTATTTGTATCCAGGTCTTGTTGTTGAAGTTTCGAATCATTTGACATACTAGTGAACCAATTACAACACTGTCGTATCCTGTTTCATATATGCTTCAGCTCGCTTAATACTCGATCAGGCTATTCGAAGCAAGCCTGGATACATATTTTGAAGTGCGAGTGTACTAATTTAAGTGAAGGTAAAACGCCCACGGAATACTCGAATGTAAAACTACGTACGGTACTGTCTTATTATTTGAAGTGAAGATAAAACTCCCACTTACGTAAAACTCTGATGAAAAACTACCGTATGTAATTATTTAAGTGAAGGTAAAACACCCACGCAAAACTTTAATGAAAAACTATACAGGTTATAATTAACTGAAGAAGCACTTGATGGTAAATAGAAGAGCTACTACTGCTCCCTACAATACTCCTCCAATTTACTAAAAAAAGAGGTAATTAATTAAGAACGGTGGGAAAGGAAAGGATAAGTAAAACATTAGATGCTACAGAAGCTACTTAAAGTTTTCTTAGCCCTACAAACCACACTACAAAACTGATCTCACATGCACTTGTATACTGAGGTGGCCACACAGTTTCCTGGTAAAGTTGGTAGGAATAAAAAGTCAGTCCCTCAGTTGGCCAAAAGAAATAATTCCCTTAGACTCAACTTTTCCGAGGAATTCAATACTACTGTACCTCTTCATCTCTACTGGTTCCGTCTTGGGTTGGGACACAAGACGTTTCCAGCAAATCGATATACACAATTTTCCAGGAATTTCTCTAATTGTCGTCGTATAGCACGTACTGTACATACAACTTTTTAATGGCCTTTCCTATTTCTTCTAATAAGAAATATATTTCGAATTTCCTCAAGTATGCTTTCAGATTTTCTAGTATCAGTCGTGATTATTATAATTTCAAGTAGTTTGCGAAATCTTTTAGGTATATTCCAGAAGGAAGCATTGGCTGCTGGGAAGTGGGCATTACTCTAAGGGCTTAGCGCTCTTTCAAACCCGAGAAAATCCCTTCCTCTTTTCCCCTGAACCTCTTTTCATTCTGGTCGAGCTGTCTAACCTAACCTAACCTAACCTAACCTAACCTAACAGTCTAACCTTCTTCCCCCTATAAAGACATCCCCTATACCTATGCAGTCGTCATATTCATCCTTAGTTTTGTCCTGGTACACACTTTCCTATCCCATCACCCACACCTAACCTACTCCTTCCTTACATACAGGGTGCAGCAGTTGGGAGCAGGGCAGGGGCCAGTAAAGCCAGGTGGGGCCTCATGCGTGACCCACCTTGACAGCAGGATATTTATACCCACCATCCCTTCCTTCTCCAGGCCTGGGGTACAGAAGGGAGAGGAAGAGACAGAGCTATAGGAGAGGTGGTTGGGGGTGGAATTTTGAGTCCCCCTTTCCGTCTCTCTCTCTCTCTCTCTCTCTCTGACTCCTCCTCCTTTTCTGTCCCTAACTCTTACCTCTCATTCCATCTCATTCCCCCTTCTCTCTCTGTTTAATTTTTTTCCATTTTTTCCAGTCTGTTTAATATTTTTCTGCCTCTAGTTGCGTATTTTTAAAAGTGAGTGAGTGAGTGAGTGAGTAATTACGTCTGCTTCTGTTAGTTCGTCAATATTTCTCTCAGTGTTGAAAAAATAAGAAATAGGAGTGAGTGAGGTGAATGTGGAGTGAGCAAAAGCGTGAATGGTTTCTTAAAAGATACGCCTTGGAAACGAACAATTCACTATAGTTTCAAACCTTAAGCTCCTATGTCGGCGTCTTCACAATTCTTTTTAATATCAGAGCTTAATCACATATATATACTTTTAATGTAAAGTTGGCCACACATGAAGCTGGTATGGCTCGTTACTTGTGAGGTGCTTGGCTACAAAAGAAAGGAAAATGAAAAGGTTGTAGTTTGTTGATATTCAGACAGTAAAATATGATTACTGTCTGCTTGTCAACAAACTATATATAACTTTTGCTCACTTTCCTTCCTGTTGTATCTCCTATTTCCCTCCTCCTACTGTGTCTTCTTTCTCTACCTTCAGTTCAATGTTGTAATAAATTTAAAAACATTATAATTATCATCTACTGTACAGTATACGAAGGTTGAAGAGACTTACATCCCTTGCAATATTATACTTGTATAATATACACACACATTGTTAGAATTTTACAGAATGTCAACAGGGAACGAAAATTAAAGTAAATTCCTTGTGTGTTTGCTGTGAGACTCGCCTGCCTGGAGCCACATCCATAATTCATTGTCTGAGTACAGAGATGCGGCTGGGTGCATTGTTCCTAAGGTTCCTAGGCTACAGGGAGGCAGGATGGCTACATGTTGCACTGGATAGATACCCTTTGGTAAAAATGATCAACGTTCTTATGCATCAGGGAGTAAGTACTGTTGGGTGGTTCTTTAGCAGTGGGTATATACAGCTTATAGTTCAGGTTCCCAAGGGTTCAGGATATATATACAAGAGAATGTGAAAGCTAAACGTGTATTAAACAGTACATTATATATAGAAGTGAATAAGTGGATTTTATCCTGGAAAACGAAATAAAATAAAAGTAAGTTTAAAGTAAGTTTGGTTAATTAAGTCAAGACAGAATTTCTTTCGATTAGATCATTTCAGCCTGGCTAATACCAAAGAGAATGACAGAAAAGGGGTTTGCAAGCACGAAAAAGAAAAACAGAAGAGAACGAGAGAAACCAATCACGAAGGAAAAAAAAGAATTTGATTGATTGATATTAGGCGCCGCAACAGCGAGGTCATATAGCGCCATACAAACGGTGATAGAGAGGTGAGACAGCAAGCAGGAAGGAAATAGAAAGAAAAGAGAGGAAAATAGAAAAGAAAAAGACAAACAGTTGAGATAGGACAGAGACTGTGCCGTGTTCGAAGTGGGCCTAACTGCCTTAAGGGGCTAATTCACTTTTTGTTACATTGGAGTGCCTTGATTCCTCTAAAGTATGTCAGGACTCTGGACCAAAATAGCAAAAATAATGGTGTTATGTTGCTTGGAATAGTTTGGAGGATTCAGTTGCTCCAGATTTACCAACACAAAACTTTCCCCCTTAAAGTATTGGACGTTATTATATGTACCAGCAGTACATACATATTACCTCCATACAGAATATTCTTGGGAGAGAAATGTAGAAAACGAGATAAAGAGAGGTAAGGGGAATTAGGGAACCAACCACCGCCCGGAGTAGCTTAAAAAAAAACACCCACACACAGACATGACGTAATTACAGAGATCTGTACTTCCAGCCAGAGCAGAAATGTTGATGCATATAAACGGACGGGATCTCTGACTGACTGACTGTGGTGAGCAAGTTAGACTGTTAGAGGGGCTGCTGATTCCTACAAACTATGCTATGAAATACGGGTTGTCTCAGCACGGACTGTTTTGTGGTTCAGTTGGTGGAATTAGTGGGCCACCTAAGACACCGTCTGTCCCCTTTATTCTGGAGGACAGCCACCGTCAGTAAACCTCACCTTAATTTGCTTAACGGGGTCGTGGTCGTCGTTGTCGATTTAGGGGGAGGATTTCTGAGTGTATATGTAGTCCTCCAAACACTACAACAACAACATAGCAGATTCTATAGTACTTGTATACACTAAGGCAGTCTGTTTTGTGGCATAGTTTGGAGGAGTCATGTAGCCCTCTCTTCGTTTCTCCCAAAAAAACATAATTATGAACTCCTTTAATTCCGTGCTAATCCTTCACTCACTGCCGTCATCCTCTGTGGTCAGTGTGCAGTGGATGGCATAATTTGGATGCCCTCATTCCTTCCCTTTTGTAAACGGTGGCTATGGAAACTATTTATATATATATATTTATATTTATGTATTTATTCAGAGGTATTGTTCTGTAGGGGATAATGTATGTTGTGGTCGATGTAAGAGAGATTAGTCTAGTCACTAAACGAGGGATCTTGAAAAAAAAAACACACACGCGCGCACGCACACGCGCACACGCACACACACACACACACACACACAGATGATAAACTTTCCAATAAATAGGCTAACTACCAACTACAAACAGTAAATTGTTTGAGATACCCATTTGTGGATGATTATTATTGACCACGACTGTACTGTATGTCCTTTCCTTTTTATTTCTACTATGTTTGCTGTCAGTTCTCTGTATCTCCTTCTCCCTAATAATGCAATATAGAGTCTTCAAGCAAGCACTGGAGCGATCTTTTTTAATGTTCCTCTTCAATTCAATCAGCTTCGGGCATTACACTTTTTAAGTTTTAACGTGAGCTTTCGTTTATTTTCCTACTACAGCCTCGAAGCCTTCAAACTCTTCACGTTACACATCAACCTGGACGAGTGTAGGTTAAATAAGGGGGAAGTTTTGTATTGGTAAATCTGGAGCAACTGAATCCTCCAAACTATTCCAAGCAACAGAACACCATTATTTTTGCTCTTCTGGTCCTGTTTCCTGGCATACTTTGGAGGAATCAAGGCACTCCAATGTAACAAAAACGAATTACCACCTTAAGGGGGTGCGGGAATAGGGGGACAGGCTTGGGGTGGGGGGTAGAAATTGCTGTCCCTTCCGCATTTGTCATTAATTTTCCATCTTCAATTAGTTTCCCACAGTAGAACATATTAATTTCCCACAACTTATAATTTCCCACAATAAAACATAATAAATTTCTCACAACTTATAATATCCTACCGTAGAACATAATAATTTCTCACGACTAACCATTCTTTCCCCTCATCTCTCATGCACAATATTTTTTTCCCATGTTCTATCTATTGTTTCGTTCGTCGTTTAGGTGTTGTTGTGTTAGGTGGTTTCTCCTCCACTTATTGTTTTTACTTTGACCCCACGATGCCCAGTGTGGTTATTCTTCTACCACACACGCCTCTCGTTTTGCATATCCTCTTTGCTCACCACACACACACACACACACACACAGAGAGACACACACACACGTATTACCTATTGGAGTGTGCATGGTAGCGTATAGTTTGGGGGACATTTGAGAAAACACACACATGCATGATTTCCATTTTGTGTATCTTGCTGAAAAACAAGTTAAGGACAAATAAATGTTCTTGAGGATAAATTAATGAGGACAAATAATTTCTTGGATAGGTTACTGAACTAACTTTCTTTTCCTGGTCATTTTTATAAACCCACACATTCACTTTTAAGTAATATCACTGAAGATTTATTTGTTTACATAATTCAGTCCATATTTTTATAGGATATATTTTTAAATATTTTTTCCTGAAGACTAAAATATTAATTACTCCATAAAATTCCCAATAGGATTTGTTGCTGAACCTTTTTTTGTTTTCCTCAGCTGAATTTTAATCTCTCATCATTCATAGTGATAGGATTTGAAGCTCGCAACTATAATTTTAATGAAAAGTTTCATGAACATTCATAATGTAATGCACCTCAAATGTAAATCAAAACACTTTGATATTATTGTATCAACATAAGAGTGATGATAGGTTGACCCTTATTATATTAGTCGTTCATTGTTATTGTTCTTTTCATTTGTATGTGACATTATTATTGTAATGATATGGTACACGTGTTTTAAGTGGACAGTATTATTGATCACAAATATTGCTGTGCATTGGTTTCATACGGGAGTTTACCCAGGCAGCTGAGGATATTATTGTGGGTCGCCAATACTGTGTTACGATCGTGAGAAGCAGCTGCAAGAAGGCAGGTATTTATTATTCATATGAATGTTTATATAATGGTATAGTGTATTGTGTCAGCTGCAGAGAAGGAATATTATACGAGTGACATTATACACATTGTTTTCTTGGCAGAGGTGAAGGATACGGAGGTTACTATGGTGATAAATCGTTTCACCCTAAGCCTGAAGCCTGATAATGTGAGTGTTACGTGGAGTCAAATGGAAGTATTGGGGATTCATGTAAATGTGTGTTTAGTGCTGGTTATTATACCGCCCCGAAGGGGGAGGTATATTGTTTTCGGTGCGGGATATTTATTTATTTATTTATTTATCTGTTCGTGTGTCTGTTAAAAGTCTAGCGTCCATATTTTTAGCCGTATGATGTTCATTTTTTTTCTGTTGATAGATATTCATCATAATACAAAATGATTAACATTTGGGCAAAATCGGTCTAAAGTCAAGGTCACAAAAAAATAAAGATAGAAAAGGTCAAGTGTCTGTTTTAGGTCTTGCGTTCACAGGTTTAGCAGTATGATGTTCATTTTTTTTCTATTGAGAGATATTCATCATAAAACAAAATGATTAACTTTTGGGCAAAATCGGTCGAAGGTCAAGGTCACAAAAAAATAAAGATAGCAAAGGGCGAGTGGTCGCTGGGGCGGTATTGCCATCGAATGATGTCTTGTTGAATATTGTGATTATTTTGGACAATGTCATTTCGAGGGTTCATGTATTATTAGGATCTCTGTATAGTTGGGGTTTTATACATTATTAGGTTAATGTATTTTTATGGATTTATATTTGTATTAATATGTTAACAAAATTTCTCTTAGTCTAGTTTGACACAATGAACGACGATGTTATTTAAAACGGTTTACATCACGGGCTTATAGAGGACGATGGATAAGTCATATTAATTATTTATGTTACCTCATGCATCATCTTCAGTTCTCTCTCTCTCTCTCTCTCTCTCTCTCTCTCTCTCTCTCTCTCTCTCTTCTCCTGCATTTTGTTCTCAATGTTTGCTCCATCCTTCCTCATCCTCTCCTTCCCGGCCTATATATAATACATGCAGTCATCATTTATCTACATTATTGCATCACTAACGTCTGCTTTTGTACTACATCATCATCATCATCATCATCTTTTATCTACTTTAAATCATACATTCATCATCTACAATCTACATACTTTTAACATAAACAACATCATCATCTTGTTAAACTATTAAAACCGAATCACTGTCTTTAGCACTCGACAAACCAACCAAGGCAAAAATTTCTGGCCAGTTTGAGTATTTTCCGTCCTTTTTGGCTCGTATACTTTGAACGCAGAATAACAATTAGCCGCTATTTGCATCCCCACCACCACCGCTGCCGCTGCTGCTGTATACCGATTATGTTAACACGGGCTCCTCTTCTTTATCCTTTTTTGTTTTGTTTTGTTGAAGAGGAGGGAAATAACGGTACAGTGCAAGCTTGTTTCGTGTTTTTGACTTCCTTCCATGGAGCATTGGTCATTCAGTCCTCTTTCTAGGACACGAAAATCTCAGCTTCCCTTTCCACTCCAGGTTCTTGCATCCACGACATAAGGGGGTATACAGTATAATTATTCTTTGGTACTTTGGAGTGCCTTGATTCCTCCAAAGTATGCTGGGAAACAGGACCAGGATAACAAAAGTAATGGTGTTCTGTTGTTTGGAATAGTTTGGAGGATACATTCGCTACAGAATTACCAATACAAAACTTCCTCCTTAAGTTTCTATACTTCGCCTTGGTGGAGGGAGACAGTTCATGATATTTCAAACTAATACGAGGTTGCCAGTCCTAACATACTGTACTATACGACTCCTTGTGAATCTCTTCCATGCACTCTTGCCTATCATGAACCAGTCCAGTACTTCTGCTTCATTTTATCCTGTTTGTGTTGATAGTGCAGGTAACTTGTCTGTCCACATACCTAGACAAAAATGACTTCCCCGTCCCCATGAGAATATTAAATAACATCCCAACATGAATAATGACAGTAACGAGTGGAAGATGTTCAAAATATTGTTCAAAATATTGTTCATATTAGTTAGAAATGCCTGGATACAGTATGTTATGTTTGACCGAGCATAATTTATAAAGTATGACAAACTGAGAGTATCGGTAAACTCCTTAGTGGTTCCTAAACTTATCTGGTTGTTACTCACTATTCATTCATGATCCTTAATAATCCATGGCACCCCATACCATGCAGAACTCGTGAATACAGTCGCTTTCAACTGTTCTACATTCATTAGGTCCATATAAATGCTACTCGGACAATATCTGTAAAATTACTAATTGCAATTGTTATTTTTTTCTTTCTTTTGTTGAGCAATAATGATGTAATGGTTATTTTTCTTTTGTTGAATCACAATGATATTACGAACCTCTATATATCTCACAGGGAACCACAGGGTTAAGGAGGAAATTTGGTGTTGGTAAATTTGGAGCAACTGAATCCTCCAAACTATTCCAAGCAGCAACAGAACACCGTTATTTTTGCTCTTCTGGTCCTGTTTCCTGGCATACTTTAGAGGAATCAAGGCAATCCGATGTATCAAAGCTATTTACCACCTTAACTCTCAGTCATAAGTGTACAAAAAAAAAAAAAAAAAAAAAAAAAGTGGTGAAGGTGAGTGACTTGGAATTATTACCCTTCAAAAACCCTGGACATGTATTGGAAAACTATATATTTTTCCTTATAAGTGCAATAAATCCGTCAACGCTCTCAGGACTCGGGGCAGCAAATTCCTAACTCACTAGAAAATGTTGCCTTTCAGTGGATACCTTCACCCTCTCTCTTTATTTCTCTCTCTCTCCTCTCTCTCTCTCTCTCTCTCTTTCTCTCTCTCTCTCTGTCATATAAAAGTTCACCTCTTATTTAAGGTTGTAATTCTCTTTTGTTACATTGGAGTGCCTTGATTCCTCTGAAGTATGCCAGGAAACAACAGGACCAGAAGAGCAAACAAATAATGGTGTTCTGTTGTTGCTTGGAATAGTTTGGAGGATTCAGTTGCTCCAGATTTACCACCAACACAGAATTTCCTCCTCAAGTAAACTGAACTGGTTGATTGGTGAGTACTGTAGGTATAGTTTAACGTCATTAGTATTAGATCATGATAAGCTGATCAGAGTCCTGTTGAACACTTGTGCCTCTCATATAATAATGATTTGACAAAGTCGCTAGCTAGTTTTGTAAGTTGAATTTTCTAACCACTAACAAGGCTTTTTTTCCCTTAAACTTCTTAAAGACAGACACACACAACCAGATTTGGACGGGTGCAGTCACGATAAAAAAATTGTATTTAAAATATAACTATAATAGTTGTTCTGAACCAAAAAAAAAAAAAAAGAGAGAAAGAAATGAAGAAGGAAAATAAAGGAGACAAAAATGAAGAATTAATTTTAAAAAGGAGAAATTAAGAGGAAAATAAACTTTGCCTGACCTAGAAAGAAAAGAGAATGAGAGAGAGAGGATAGAAAGAAAAGAGCAGAAAAAAATACTGAAAGCGTTTAGTGCAAAGGAGAAATTTTTAAAGGTATAGGAGGAAGAGAGTGTTGGATTCGGGAGGATAATAAAAGTGTGAAAGTTTGGGTGCAAAAAAAAAAAAGGAAGAAAAGAGGGGGAAGAAAAGTGTGAAAACGAAAAGATAAAAAGAGAAAGTGGAGGAATAAAAGAAAAAAAGTATGAGGTTCCAGAAGAAATTGAGGTAATGTATTATTATTATTATTATTATTATTATTATTATTATTATTATTATTATTATTGCTTGAATTGTCCAAGCACACCCACTCAGCTGCCGGCATCACGTAAAGGGACGTGAAGGGAAACAAAATAGCCTCATCAGTTTAAAACCCAAGTCACACAGCCTTTACGACCTATTTCCCACCAACACCACAAAATGCTACGATTCACACCCACATCATGATAAAAAAAACCATGACCCACCTTTTCCCGACCATGTACAGTTGCCAAAAAAGGTATTGCGACAACTATTGATACAACATTAAATATATTAATGTCCATAGTTGTTTGTAGGGATTACAAGTATGTATTACAGAAGGATATGTATATTTCCTTCTGTTATACATGCTTATAGTCCCTAAAAAAAATAGTTGTGGATATTACTAGGGTTAAAGTTCTATCAAGATTTGTCGCAATACCTTTTTTGGCAACTGTACCTAAACGGACATGACGTTGTTGGTTGGTTGGTTGGGAAGGTCAAACATCCAACCATTGCAACACAAATCTCACACCACAAATAGGATTACACACACATGTTTTTTTTTCTATTTGTATGTATGTAGGCTAGTTGGCCTCGCTTCTGATTAGTTTCATCTGTTGGTGGCATAGTTTGTGTGGATTATATCTATATTGGCTGGACCAATTATGCTTCCATTTTATTTTATTCTATACGGTATGTTTTTACTGATTAAAATATCACGGCACCCTCATAATAATAATATCTAGGCTTTATTGAAATTATCATGCACTCCAAGATAGAATACCAGAACTATAAGCAACTATAAACTTTTTTGGTTGATGTTAAGGAATTAGAGGGAAAGTCTATAGCAGAATTTTTGTTTACACAACTATAGTGCAATTTTTATTAAGACGATAAAAAAAGCATCGATTTCTATATATATTTACGTAATGTGAGCGTAGATAAACATTTGGTGTACACTCGCAATCCAAAATTTGTATCCAAGTCTTGTTGAAGTTTCGAATCATTTGACATACTAGTGAACCAATTACAACACTTATACAGTTTTACATATAGCTTGAACTCGCTTTAATATTCGATCAGGCTATTTGAAGCAAGCCTGGATACATATTCTGGATTGCGAGTGTACAGCCACGAGCACTAATAAGTATCCAGGTGTGCTTTAAATGCCTGAAAACTGCAAATAAATAAATAAATGCACAATAAGATCTCCATTGAAATTGTTTCGTTGGTGAATTGGACTTTTCGAAGCTTCAACCAAACCTGTACACTTATTAGTGCTCATGACTGTACATTCCCGAGTTTATTATATATGCTGCAGAGAAGTAAAGCTACCTTGTTGTGTACAATACAGTACATTTTTTGGGGTATGATTTGTCTATATGAAATTTGACTAGCACAATTTTTTTGCTGTACACTTTTTACGTTATCCAGAACCAATGATTAAAAAAGATATATGTTTCTCTATTCAATTTGTTCCTGTAATGATTTTAATTGATGGAATTGTGTTTAATCTCCACGTATCCCACGGCACTAATCAACACAGGATTGCGGCGTGTGTATGTGTGTGTGTGTGTGTAAATATGCAAGAGAGAGAGAGAGAGACAGACAGACAGACAGAAACAGAGAAGGCAAAGGCAGAGACAGAGACAGACAAAATAACAACACACTGATATGATGACGTAGAATCATTGTCAATAAAGGGTCATTATCATTGTTCAATAAATAACGTGTGTGTGTGTGTGATAATAATGACACACATTCTAATTATATTTTATCAAGCAATATATATATTTTTCTCTTTACTGTAGTTTGCGAAATGAAGGACGTTGGGTAATGGTGTATAATGTTGCTAAAATGTTGCTACAATGTTAATAAAATGTTGCTAATATTGAATGAATGCTTTCTGGCACATACATGCAAAAACTAGACTATACTAAATCATTATTCTTCAGCCTGGGAGACGGAGAAATGATCGAGGGGTTACGTATAAGTATAATAAAAAAAAATGGTAAGGTCTTTTTAATCAAACTGCCCGTAATGACAACAGACAAATGTATTATTAACACATTATTTATGTATTTGAAATATATTTAACATCAGTATTTCTCAAGTTTCATGTTATTTAGTTATTTCTCCCTAAACTTTGGGAAACTTTGCAAGATAATACCTCTCAGTCTAGAGTAGACCAAGGTTGTCTCCGAAGGTTGTTAGGGTTAGGACCGAAGGTTGTTAGGGTTAGGACCGAAGGTTGTTAGGGTTAGAACCGAAGGTTGTTAGGGTTAGGACCGAAGGTTGTTAGGGTTAGGACCGAAGGTTGTTAGGGTTAGGACCGAAGGTTGTTAGGGTTAGGACCGAAGGTTGTTAGGGTTAGAACCGAAGGTTGTTAGGGTTAGGACCGAAGGTTGTTAGGGTTAGGACCGAAGGTTGTTAGGGTTAGGACCGAAGGTTGTTAGGGTTACGACAGAAGGTTGTTAGGGTTACAACAGAAGGTTGTTAGGGTTAGGACCGAAGGTTGTTAGGGTTAGGTCTAGGTTAGGTCAGGTCAGGTTGGTTAGAGTGGCTGTAAAACTTGACTCGGATTTTCCATTTTTCGACATTTATGTACTACTTCAGCAAATCAGTTTCAATGTGAAATAAGCTAATTTACGTGTTTTCCCCCACTTAAAACCCCGAATTCCCAACGCTCTCCCCCAAGATTGTTGGGGTAAGAGGGGGTTATGAAAACTAACAAAATGCATAATTTCCGAGAATAATTAGATACAAGAACAATGAAATAAAGACATTTCTAGGCATTTCACACAAGAAAAAAACTTAGAGGCGCAATTGTAAATTTTTACCGAAATGAGCAACATCAGGCGATTCGAAGCTTTCTGCTCCTCACACTCTGGTCAGAAATTACGTATCACGAGTGTAAAGTCATGGTCTAATGTACTGCAACACCTTCCAATGAGATGGCTTCGAAAAATGATCCAAATCTATAGCTGTTGGGTGTGCAATTTTGGTTCATAAAATTAACTCAAATAGCTCGCTTTTATTCACCAGGTTGCAGTACATTAGACCATGACTTTACCACAAAAATACCTCACAACATACCTGAGTTTTGATGCTTAACATTCCCAACTGTGTAGTGTGGATCAAATTAATAGCCTGGCACTTGATGTCTCACTTCAACGTATACTCTCAGCACTGAACATTAACTTTCAATTGTATTATTTTCTTACTTCATTGTGTGTTTGTACTGGCTTGCAAACTGAACTCCTTTCTGTTTCAGTCTTACTTGCTACCCATTACAACAAACTTCTTTAAATGTCAGTAAATTTCACAAACACACAAATACACACTCGCACAAAATATATTAGCACCTGACAATAATTTTCTGATCACAATACTCATTTGACATTCTCCTCAAAAATAAAGTGCTGCCAAGTCCTCGAATATTATTGAGTGAAGCTACGAGATGTTTGGTGCTTCCCTTGTTACCGTGTGTCGTAATAGATGTGACAGATGTGACAGGTATTGGTTGATTTTCTTCCGTCCCTCTATAATTATGTGCACTGGGTGAGGAAATCAACAATACCAGGCCATTGGAAGTTTTCTGTTTCTCACAGGGTCTGGTCAGACATTATGTATCACGAGTGTACAGTATAGAGAAACAACCAACCTCACCAGGCGATATAACGGAGTTTGTAAATAAAAGATGCACTAATAATACCAGCTGCTGCTGCACGGAGTTTGTAATGTCCTGAGTTTACGCTCTCGTGGTTTTGAAGATTTAATTAGCATTATGTACTCTCTCAGGTAAAGGAAACATTCCGCCTTCTCTCATGGCAGTGTACGGTACAGCATAATGAGCACCAACACACACACACACACACACACATACACACAATTTTTGTTTCTATATCCAGAAAGATGAGGACTAAAGGCTGTGAGTCCGCTTGTCGTCCTCATCTGTGTAGTACAGCCGGGTCCACTGCCACGAAGGCCACTACTGTGTTGTCAGCTCTTCCTCTCCCAGGTGTGAACCACAAACTTGGGTCCGACTCCGTCCGAGACACGTATCTGAAGCACTTACTACTGAGAGAGATGGTAATGGGAGTTGGCAGGTTTGTATGCTGAGCGAAACGAATGACAATGAAATAATAATCTGTATGCGAGCATTTTTTTTTTTTTTTTTGTGAATGAAACAATAAGCACCAAATGATTCCTGCTGTATTAATTTGCTATATTTCATGGTGCTGAATATTACATTATAATGCTCTATAAATCAGGATGTGCTTTACTATTAAGATGATAAATGAAGGAGACAATAGTATGGGAACATAATCCATGCACCTGTGGCCAGTTTATGAATGTTGTGATAATATTGGTAGGAGAGACCTTTACCTTACTCAGGGGTCAAACTCAACACTCTGATAATTACGAACAACAACCTCTACATTACTGACTTCACTGACGCTTGAGGAACAATTACATAAGAACTGAGAATATTAGATAATCCAAACATCGTCACCATGAACTATCCATCATCTGGTTCCTTTAAGGATTAATACACTACAACAGCAGCTATACAACTCGAGAAATACGCACGTTTTCTACATCTAATCATCTCGAGTCTATGAACATCACGTGCCTCGGTGAGGCAGGTGAAGCGACAGGACTTTTGCCGCCAACTGTATGTACAGTTGGACACATGAATGGGTGGTACAGCCCAGGTGGTGAAAGATACTTGTTCCATTTGAGTAACCAGTGTCTATCATCAGGTACTTGCTTTATATTACCATCCACAATACTAACTTCTGCCCCTGATGTCTCCTATTTGGCACAAATAAGGAACTTCATATTGGCAGAAATTGACCATATTTCACCTGGGCTGTACCACCCATTCATGTGTCCAACTGTACCTCGCACCAACACATAATAATTATAATTCGTTGTGGAAATCCAGCGTTCATTTCGGCAAAGACTATTTGGGTAAGAGCCTCAGCAGAGTGGAGATAACCCACCAAGCAACCCAGCTCCTGCAGTACACAACATCCCAAGAATATACCATAAAGGCCAAGCCAATTTTCACCCACCATAATATTATGCTGCCTCTCTCCTTACCAGCCAACCTGGTAATTTCTTATTCCTTCTCTGAATTTTTTTGTATTCCTTTTTCTTCTTTGTTCACACTTGTATATTATGTCATCACTATTGTATATGTAGTGACAGTGTAACCGTGTACAGTTGAGCAAGTAGAAAGTGTAAGTAAAATATGAGTGTATATGACCACATCAGTCAACCACTTAAAGTTGCAGTCAGTCACTTTCCACTTTACATTGGATCTTAGTGTTAAAAATACCAGGGTTTATTTCAAAGAACTGAAATATATAGCCATATAAACTTTTTTTTCTTTGCACTTTCTACTTATTCTACTGTACATTTCAATAGATTATGTGATAGTACTACTTACTACTGTGTACTGTACTGTATATAGCGACAGTACAGTTGGCGGCAATAGTCCTGTCGCCACACTTGCTTCACCGAGGCACGCAATGTTCACAGACTCGAGATTATTAGGTGAAGGAAACATACACATTTCTCGAGTCCATGAACACTGTGCGTCTCGGTGAAGCAGGTGAGGCGACACCACTTTTACCACCGACTGTACAACTGGCGACAACTCTAGTAATACTGTGTAATAACAACTGTACTACTGTGTATACTGTGTGAAACTCTATTGTTACTGTGTCAGTATGACTGTGTGTACAGCGACAATGTTACAGTGTGTGTAACAAGTGTTTGTATGTATATATAATGACAAAAACCTACTACTGTATAATATAATAGTTAGTATGTGGAGTCTATAAAGCCTCTGTACAGTATAAGAATACTTATTCCCTATTCGTATAGAGAAGAAAAGGTCTGTTTACTGAAATATGTTAAAGGAATCTATAGACCTCCAATTTACCCAAAGCAAATGATCATTTCTTTGATTGATTCATCCAAACTATCCCAGAAAGTAATCTGCTTCAGTAACCCTATATCCGTGAATGATGACATAAATTGACATCACCGATTTTCCTGTAATTATCAAATAATGTACGTAAAAACGAGAGTGACATTATTAATTTCATATTGGTGTTTTGAAAAATGTGATTCTAACATGTTTTATAACGAAATTGGAGCATGAAAACAATGTCAGATATAAAAATAGAGTGTATAAGTGAATTTTGTGTTGCTGTCAATTTGAGCTTGCCACCCATCCTACAAAATTAATGTCCATTTAGTCTTCACAAATACAGCCACAATCAAATAACCACCGACATCTTCCTTCTATTGTCCAAATAAATCAGTATCATATCAAACTATAATCATACAACAACACCTTACGTCAACTCAACCCCTCCAATTATTATTATACTGAGGTGCTGCAAAATCATACATACACGTGTTGTTCTTTATTACCAAGATAATATTATTATTTACTACGATGGAATGAAAGTGTGGGCTGATATTTGATTGTGGCTGTACATCAGAAGACAGCTAAAAAGTTTGTACTTCAATATTATAAATATTATCCTGTATCGGTTATTTATTCAAGTAGCGTGAGTGCCTTACACGCTATTAATTAATAAGCTGTAAAATGTGTTGTTTACATTGTGAGCACGAGAGCAGGAAAAATGGCCAGCAATACAGAGGTGGTACAGTACGCATCCAGAAGGCCTATAATTATAGGTGCTTGTATGTGGTTAATGTTGGGTAAAGTTTTGTGTTGGTAATTCTGGAGGCAGCAACTGAATCCTCCAAACTATTCCAAGCAACAAAAGAACACCACCATTATGTTTGCTCTTCTGGTCCTGCTGTTTCCTAGCATATATACTTTGGAGGAATCAAGGTACTCCAATGTACCAAAAATTGAATTATATACCACGTTAATTAAGAGGATGGTATACCTTTAATCAAATAGACTGTAGTGCTATGATTCCTCCAAAGTATGCTACGGAACAGACGCAGATGAAGAAAAATAAAGGTATCCTGTTGCTTAGAATAGTTTGGAGGAATCATTTGCTCCAGATTGACCACCCCAAAACAATGCATGTGCTATTTATATACCCCATTAAGGAGGTAATTCTTTTTTTGGTACATTGGAGTGCCTTGATTCCTCCAAAGTATATATGCTAGGAAACAGGACCAGAGGGACAAAAATAATGGTGTTCTGTTGCTTGAAATAGTCTGGAGGATTCAGTTGCTCCAGAATTACCAACACAAAACTTCCCCCTTAATTAAATGAGTAGAGATTCAGTTTTTTTGTTACAGTGCACAGAAGGTTACATTTGTAATCAGAAAATTGGAGGTTAGTGAGTCCTTCAAGCATTGCCATGAAACACCATCTACATTGAAGGAGCTGGTTTCGTGACATAGTCTGGAGGAATCAGAAGCAAGCCTCCAATTTTCATACACAATCACAGGGTCCTTAATTATATTATTCACGGATGGAAAAGGCTTGACGAATGAAGGACAGAAATTATAATGGTTGGGCAAGGAACGATTCATTCTGTATTAGACTGAGTTGGTTCATTTATTCTGATATTAAAGTTTTGGTTTTTGTGTGCAAGTAATTTTTATGTGTGTATTCATGTGTGTAAAGTAAAGTAATTCTATTGCCAATACAACCTCACATAAAACCAGTATAAATAATATCATGTAAAAGCAATATGAATAATATATAATAATGGCCTGGTCTGGTCTGTCGAGTCTGAGTTTTTTTACAGACAACAAATAATGTATCTTAACAAATAAATAAGCTGTTCAGAATTACAGGCAGCAGTTAAGTGATAAATGGAAAAAAAAGTAATTAATATGCCTACATTAACAGTAATAACAATACGAGCTGTATTATAATTACAGAGCATCAAATTTTCAACACAATATTCAAAGTACATGTTATAGTACATACACTCAGACATACATACAGGTACAGTCACAATCAAATATCCACACCGACACTTTCCTTCCATCGTAGTAAATAATAATCTTGGTATTAAAGAACAACACGTGTATGTATGATTTTGCAGCACCTCATAATAATAATAATTGAGGGGGTTGAGTTGACGTAAGGGGTTGTTGTATGATTATATTTTGATATAATACTGATTTATTTCTTGCACGATGGAAGAAAAGTATGTGTGGATATTTGATTGTGGCTGTACACTCGTGATTTTTGACCACACACACACACACACACACACACACACACACACACACACACACACACACCCTGCATTCGAACTCAGCCTCTTTAGGTGTACTGGGTGGGGAAATGAGCAATACCAGGCGATTCGAAGCTTTCTGCTCCTCACACTCTGGTCAGAAATTATGTATCACGAGTGTACAATGAATTTTATCCAGTGACAAAACAAAATGCTTTCACTTGCTCCTCACATTCAACAACATCATCATCATGCATTTGTATAAGTGAAGAAAAATATTTTTTACTCTCTTTTTAAATTTAAGTTGATTACAAGAATCCCTCAAGTTGTTTTTGACATTCGTAGATAGAGAATTTCATATCTAAAGACCGTCAGAAATTTTGCTGTTAGTATATATAAAGTAATGTACAGCCATTATCAAATAACCACCGACACTTTCCTTCCATCTTGCAAATAAATCAGTATTATATCAAAGTATAATCATACAACAACACCTTACATCAACTCAACCCCCTCAATTATTATTATTATTATGAAGTGCTGCAAAATCATCATTCACGTGTAGTTCTTTATTACCAAAATGTTTGCTACGATGGAAGGAAAGTGTGTGTGGATATTTGATTGTGGCTGCAAGAAACTGTGGACACATTAAATTAATATAATAAACATTGTCAAATAATTTAAATGTTGTTTTCTGGATATATTTTTACATTCTTAAGGCTTTAACACAAAAATGCAATATATTTTTCAACGAATTTGATGCTTAGTAAATTTAACTGTGAATACATAATTATGGCTCGTAGATTCAAATATATACATACAGTATACATATTATTATTATTTTATTTTGGATAATAATAAATTTATTTAAGGGGAAAGTTTTCTATTGGTAAATCTGGAGCAATTGAATCTTCCAAACTATTCCAAGCAACAACAAAACACCATTATTTTTGCTCTTCTGGTCCTGTTTCCTAGCATACTTTGGAGGAATCAAGGCACTCCAATGTACAGTTGCCCACACATGAAGCTGGTACGTCTCGCTAATTGTGAGATACTTACAACAGGAAGGAAAGTGAGCAAAAGTTATAGTTTGTTGACAAGCAGACAGTAATAATATTTTACTGTCTACCTGTCAACAAACTACATTTTTTTCACTTTCCTTTCTTTTGTAGCCAAGCACCTCACAAGTAACCAGCCATACAGTACAAGCTTCATGTGTGGCCAACTGTACCAATTAAGAATGATGGCCATGTGCAATCCCCTCACAGAAACACAGGTTAGGTGAGAGTAACACAATGTGAATATAGAATTAGCATAGATTCTGTTGTAATGCTCTTACTCACAACTGCTATCCACCAGTTTTTAATCCTCAGTCATTTAAGGTGGTAATTCCTTTTTGGTACATTGGAGTGCCTTGATTCCTCCAAAGTATGCCAGGAAACAACAGGACCAGAAGAGCAATAATAATGGTGTTCTGTTGATGCTTGGAATAGTTTGGAGGATTCAGTTGCTCCAGATTTACCAACACAAAATTTAATAGGAACATGGACTTTGATTTCATTGATTTTGTTTTTCCTTCAGTCTTTCTGATTCAATAATAATAATGAAAAAAAGTTGATGACGAACTCTATACAAAATGCCAAAAAAATTATGATACCTGTTTAAGTTATGATCGATATAGGCACTAAGAAATATTATTATGTATGAGGATTCTTTCACCGTCTAATACCAATACGATCTTTACGAGTCGATTTGGAAAAAAGTATGTATTTGGATTTGGCAACATTGAGGTGAAAATTTTTCGACTATATCCATTGATTTACAAAGTCCAATTCAATTTTGTAATTCCGATTTATGGAGTGTGTGTGTGTGTGTGTGTGTGTGTGTGTGTGTGTGTGTGTGTGTGTGTATGTGTGTGTGTTTATATGTGTGTGTTTATATGTGTGTGTGTATAATATCGTGTGACTGGTGACAGGGAAAGTCTTACACTCCATTTTACAACTTGTCTGTAAACCTTTTTATCTGATATTTTTACGTGTCTTATATACACCAAAAGTAGTCCAACATATTCTCAAAGATAAAATACCCTCTATCTAAATCATACAAACACACGATACACACCAAAAACCTATAATATAAACTTTAAGATAATGGCAAACTGAAGACCTCTAAGATACCGTAATGGCAAATTGAAGATCTGCCTCGGAGTGTTGTGGGGTTGGATACATAAACTCCCTTAAGTACTGGACTTCCGATTATCACCCCTCCAGATGCCGGAGATCATTGTCTCTCTCTCTCTCTCTCTCTCTCTCTGTTTTCCCTTCTCTTCTCTCTCTCTCTCTCTCTCTCTCTCTCTCTCTCTCTCTCTCTCTCTCTCTCTCTCTCTCTCTCTCAGTTATCCATTCTCCCTCCTTTCTATTAATTTTGATTCAGTAGTAAACCACCTCTTCTCCTCTACTAAACCTCTAAATTATTTTCTCCACTGAAACCCAAGTATAATTCACGTAGCAACTGACGGCATACTTATTTCTGTTTCCTCCTACTTTTTTTTTATCCACAGTTTCGTGCCAATTAAAGACGGATGTTGCGACTTGTGTATACTGTATGTCCACTCGTTATACATTATTTCTGACCAGAGTGTGAGGAGCAGAAATCTTCGAATTGCCTGGTATTGCTCATTTCCCCACCCAGTACACCTATAGAGGCTGAATTCGAATGCAGGGTGTGTTAGTGTGTGTGTGTGTGTGTGTGTGTGTGTGTGTGTGTGTGTGTGTGTGTGTGTGTGGTGCCTGCCGTTCGTCTCTGGTCAGGGATTTCGTATCACAGGTGTACGCAACGTTCTCTCTTGCTCACATGTTCCTATCCTCAGTTACCTAAAGCAGAGAGTTCAACACTCAACACCGCCTTGGAGATCAGCCCAATATCGTCCTTGACCAATTCCTAACCTCTCACTCATTCTTTATATGCTTCTACGGTACTGTTGACATTTTCTATCCCTATGTGACATTTTTGGTCACAATTGTATTCCTGTGTCTTGTGCTATTGTTCCTGTTGGACCTTTGGACACATGCACCGTGATGACAGAGTCTGTGCTACAACAACCAACCTAATCTTTCCTCTTTAATTAATTGCTCAGAATGCAGAAATATATTTATCTATTTTCTGTGTGCGTTTTTTTAAATTATGCAATCTTCCGCTTTATAACAACACGAAAACAGGGTTATATTTCACTCACGTTTGCTTAAAATTTGGACAATTAACAAATATATCTTCTTATCTACAAATATACTATATGTACACACTCGCAATCCAAAATTTGTATCCAGGTCTTGTTGTTGAAGTTTCGAATCATTTGACATACTAGTGAACCAATTACAACGCTTATCCTGTTTCATATTTGCTTGAGCTCGCTTAATACTCGATCAGGCTATTAGAAGCAAGCCTGGATACATATTTTGCATTGCGAGTGTTTAGTATATCTAAAATTCTATACCGATATATATGTATACATTCCGGTCCAGTTCGTGGAGTTCATTCATATTATATGTGTATATCCTTTTATATATTCGTATGTTTGTACTGTACTATATAATTAATTACTCTGTATAGGCTATATCACTATAAACTGATACTGGTATATGTATAAATTCAGGTGGTATGGTGAGTAAGTTATATATGTACCGGTATGTATAAAACGCATAACAATATACACGCTCATATTTCTTTGCAACCCTGGCCGTGGAATGCAGGGTTTGTACAGTTGTCCACACATGAAGCTGGTACGCCTCGCTACTTGTGAAGGCGTAGGCTACAACTGGAAGGAAAAAAGTGAGCAAAAGCAATAATTTGTTGACAGGCAGACAGTAAAAATATTATTACTGTCTGTCTGTCAATAAACTAAAACTTCTGCTGACATTCCTTCCTGATGTAGTTATACCTCACAAGTAACGAGACATACATGCAGCATTATGTGTGGGTAACTGTACAGTCACTCAGACAATTTCGCAGTAAATCCTTCGCTGATTATCCATTGTCTATCAGGGACTCAGAGCACATCAATATCAAAGCACGTCAGGGAAGGTAAGAATGGAGACCAGACAGGTATGTATGTACAGTCATGGTCAAAAATAATCATCCATATAGAGGTAACTCACGTAATATTATGACAGCTTCCCTCTGTTCCTTAGCTGATAAACTTTCCAATAAATAGGTTAACGACCATCTTTTAATTTAATACAAGCAGCTACACACTACTTAAAACAATAACATCATATAATTATGAACATGAAAACATTAGACAGTAAATTGTTAAAGTTACTCATATGTGGATGATTATATTTGACCACGACTGTACAGTATGTGAAGCTGGATTACCGCAGGTGGAATTCCTTTTATTTGCCAGACAGTCACGAACCGTATGAAGTATTCAGCCCGTGTTGAAATATCGAATTATATGACATACCAGTGAACCAGTGAACAATACTTTTCCTGCCTATAACTTGTTGGAGTTCCATTATTATTCCATCAGGTTATTCGAAGCAGACTTGGATATTTATTATTTATTATGTCTCGTGAATGCACAGTGTTTTGTCCGGATATTAAATGTAAATATAGTGTAACATTATTAACGTGAGAGTACCTGTATACTTTTGGTACATTGGAGCGCCTTGTTTCCCCCAAAGTATATACCAGAAAACAGAACCAGGGAAAAAAAAAATAATAATGGTGGCTTGCTTGTTGCTTGGAATAGTTAGGAGGAAATATTTGCTCCGGATTCACCAACACTGTATATATCCTTCTCCCCTTACTTAAAGCTTCACTACCCATGCACGGTGGAATATTATTGGGCCTGTATATATTAAATTAAAATTCACTCCTATAAGCATAATCTTGGTTCGTAAGCGGTTCATTCAAGGTAGAATCTTGAACCCGGTCTATTGCTTTGAAATCACAGAATAAACTATTATTTATTATTATTTATTCGTGCAGGACTTCAAGGAGGAAAATGGTCTGCTGATTCGAATAGGTATGAAGCACTTTGGCGAGGTCAGTAATGCAAACACGAGTGATTTTTGTGTTGTTTAATTAATTAAGGGAGAAGTTTAGTGTTGGTAAATCTGTGGAGCAACCGAATCCATCCTCCAAACTATTCCAACCAACAGAACACTATTATTTTTTCTTCATCTGGGTCTGTTTGTTTCCTGACATACTTTGGAGGAATCAAGGCTGTACTCCAATCTTTCAAAAGTATACCGTCCCTTTAAGGTGGTAATTCGCTTTTGTTACATTAGAGTGCCTTGATTCCTCCAAAGTATGCCAGGTAACAGGACCATAGGGGCAAATATAATGGTGTTCAGTTGCTTGAAATAGTTTAGAGGATTCTGTTGCTCCAAATTTACCAACACCGAATTTCCTCCTGAAACATTAGATAACGAGTAATTTTGTGCGATTTCTATGCTCATTCTATAAATCTTTATCCTTATGTGTGTACTGTACAAATCATGCGACCTTAGATGCAAGTACAGTCGCGAGCACTAATAAGTATACAGCTTTTGTTGAAACTTTGAACAGCCCATGCACCAATTCACCAACGAACTATATAATTCTAATGGGGATCTTACTGTGTATTAATTTTCTGTCTCTCTAGGTATTCCAAGCATACCTGAATACTTATTAGTGATCGTTACTGTACAGTCGGCGGCAAAAGTCCTGTCGCATCATCTGCTTCACCAAGACATGCAGTGTTCATGTACTCGAGAAATACACACGTTTTCTACACCTAATAATCTCGAGTCTATGAACATCGCGTGCCTCGGTGAAGCAAGTGAGGCGACACGACTTTTGCCGCCGACTGTACATGCAGCCTTATAATATTATATTCTGAGTGGCATGTTTTGAGCCACGGTTCTGACTGATGAGTGCCCATGTGTTCCTAGAATCAGCAAGGGGGAATGGGGGTTTTCATTGGGTCTTGGTGGTGGTGGTGGTGTAGGAGAGATTCAATGTTTGTTTAAGTCACACGTTGGCCACATAGAAGTGTTTGCTGCCTAAATTAACCTCGGCCCAGTCTTGCTTGGTTTAGGACGGGTGGTTGAGTGGATGAGTAGAGTGGGGGTGTAGAGTGGGGGTGTAGAGTGGGGGTGTAGAGTGGGTGAGTGGGTGGATGTTTGAGTGAGTAGAGTGGGAGTGTATGAGTGGAAGAGTAGAATGAGTGGATGAGTAGAGTGAGTGGATGAGTAGTAGTGAGTAAGTGAATTGGTGGAAGATTGGATGGGTGAGTGGGTGGGGTATTTGGTGGATTAAAGGGTTGGATGAGTAGAATGGGTGGATGAATGAATGAGTGGATGGATATATGGATTAAAGGTTGGATTAATAATAATAATAATAATAATAATAAATAATAATATTAATAATAATAATAATAATAACAATAATAATAACAATAATAATAACAATAATAATAACAATAATAATAATAATAATAATAATAACAATAATAACAATAATAATAACAATAATAATAGTAATAATAACAATAACAATAACAATAGCAACAATAATAACAATAACAATAACAATAATAATAATAATAATAATAACAATAACAATAACAATAATACAACAATACAAAACTATGGTCTCAAACGTTTAACAGGCTCAGCTTCCAACTACTCCAAATTCACAGTAAAGAGAGCAGCCTGATCCGGGAAAGAATAGAGTTAAGGTCCACCAGGCAGTAGTACCCTATCCCCTCAATTATTATTATTATTATGAGGTGCTGCAAAATCATACACGTGTTGTTCTTTATTACCAAAATATTTACTACAATCAGTATCATATCAAAATATAATCATACAACAACACCTTACGTTAACTCAACCCCCTCAGTTATTATTATGAGGTGGTGCAAAATCATACATACACGTGTTGTTCTTTATTACCAAGATAATTACAACGATGGAAAGAAAGTGTCGGTGAATGTGTGTTCAGCTGGCATTGCCGTGTGTGAACGCTCACTCTGAAATACATAATTGACAAGATATATTTGTATTAATTCATTTACACAAGCCATAAAAGGAACGCTTATCGTCCTACAAATGTTTACCATGACAAAATATAGCGACAACAAAATTATAATCAAAGCGGCAACACTATTATAATCATGATGTGGGTGGTGTGCGAACATAAATATTAAGGGGGAAGTTTTGTGTTGGTAAATCTAGAGCAATCGAATCCTCCAAACTATTCCAAGCAACAGAATACCATTATTTTTGCTCTCCTGGTCCTGTTGTTTCCTGGCATACTTTGGAGGAATCAAGGCACTCCAATGTACCAAAAGAGAATTACCACCTTCCCACTTTCCTTCCCTTTAGTAACTGGCTGCATAGGTAAGAAATATAGCATATAACATGTGAATTGTAATGCATTTGGAATTTAGCATTATAGTTGGATTTAGATGACAGAAGAAATCTTACTAAGGTGGGTTTGAAGTTTTTTAACCTGATGTATAAATCTAGGAAGATTAATGGCAAACTTTGCATTGGTATATGATCGACGTGGTTGAAGATATTAATTAAGTACAGCCATAATCAAATATCCACCAACACTTTCCTTCCATCGTGCAAATAAGTCAGTATCATATCAAAATATAATCATACAACAACACCTTACGTCAACTCAACCCCCTCAATTATTATTATGTTGTCCAGCAATATCATACACGTGTTGTTCTTTATTACCAAGATATTTACTACGATTAATGGAAAGTGTTGGTGGATAATTGATTGCCGCTGTACCTTGGAGTAATATTGTATAAGAGAAAAAGGTGTGTAAGAAGTGTAAAGCAGAGTAACCCAACTGAAAAAGGTAGTAGGTGCAATGAAGACACAGATTAGAAATAGAGGGTTATATTAAGTACAGTGGCAACAAGGGGGATACATGAAGGAGTGTTAGTACCCACACTGACATCAAGTTGTAAATCCATGGAGTGACGTGAATATGAGAAATCGAGATTGATTGATTGATAGATTGACTGACTGATATTAGGCGCCG
>JAWZYT010002485.1:0-7500 GCA_034508575.1 Petrolisthes manimaculis | reverse complement strand
ATAGTGTTCTGGTGATTCCTCCATGCTATGCCACGAAGCCAATCCCTTATATATATAACACTGAGGTCTGACTGTTTTCTACCTTGGTTTGTAGGAACTATCAGTAGACTTCAACCTATTCGTTCCCCTTTTGTAAATTAAATGTTTCTCTTGCTATGACTATCCTGGAAAGACTATTAAGGCGGCGTAATGGAAGGTCAAACTGCTTCTTGCCAACGATTATAATCATTAACTCTAATAGCATATCTTCTTGTTGTTCTGGTGGTAGCAAGCAAGGGGGAAGGGGAAATACTACTGCATGTATGCTGGCTAGTCTCGTGTCTTCATTAAGGGAGAGATACGGTGCTAATTAACTTGCCATGAAACGTGAGGAATGCCTGGCCAATAATAGAGTTGGTATATAACTTGGCTGCAGAATAAAACGTGGTGGTGAATGTGTTGGTGATGGGGACTTAGAGAGAGAGAGAGAGAGAGAGAGTATATCCCAGTACATGACTACTTTCTATCTACACTTACTTTACTTTTCTCTTACTCTCCCTCCTTCCATTCCTGCCTTACTTCCTCATTACCACTTCTTTCTATCTCACTCTCCCTTCCTTCGTCTTTCCTCCTCTATTCACACTTTCTTCGCCTTCCTTCCTTCATACCTCTCACCTTATTCTCACACCCCTCCTTCCTCCCTCCCTCATTCCCCTTCCCGCCTTCTCCTTTCCTAAATCGACATGTGTGGAAAAGGAAAAAATATCTTGGGATTATTGTGACAAGCGACAAAGAGCCAAAACTCCACTGTACACTCGTGATACATAATTTCTGACCAGAGACGAATGGCAGGCACCACACACACACACACACACACACACACACCCTACATTCGAACTCATTCTCTATAGGTGTACTGGGTGGGCAAAAGAACAATACCAGGCGATTCGAAGATTTCTGCTCCTCACACTCTGGTCAGAAATTATGTATCACGAGTGTACATAAGTAATAAGTAGCAAACACATAAACAAACTCGTCAGATTTTTAGAAAAACCTTCGAATTCAAATAAGAAAAAAATATCCTTATGTCATGCAACTCACTACTCCCTTCCACCTTAACTATTACGGTATGTCCAGTTTTGGCCACAATATTTAAAAAAGGACATAGAAAAAATAACAAATATGCATTATAGAGAGAGAGAGAAAAAAAAAAAAAAAAAAAAAATTAGATGCTTAAAGAGTTAAATGTAATCAGCTTAAGAAAACGCAGATTACGAAATGGCCAAATCGAAGTCTTTAAAAGAAACTTTCAAGAAAATTGTATAGACAAGTATAGCGAACTCTCACTGTAGAATATTCGGTTGGCGCTAAACATTATTTCTATTTTCGTATGTATTGTTTGTTGTATTGACTGTAGACTAGAACCACTTTCCTCTGTTCTTTCCTGCCCCTCCAATTCCACATACAGGTTTTTCATACAGCCAGGACTCCCTTCCAATTGTTGTTTCGTTGCCAAAGCTGGTGGAGTGATTGTTGTTAGTGTGTGTGTGTGTGTGTGTGTGTGTGTGTGTGTGTGTGTGTGTGTGTGTGTGGAGAGAGAGAGAGGAAGGAATCTTACACTATTCTATCCTTTCCTCTCTCTACTATAGTTGTTGTTGTTGTTGGTAAATCTGAAGCAACTGAATCCTTCAAACTATTCCAAGCAACAACAGAACACCATTATTTTTGCCCTATATGGTCCTGTTTCCTGGCACACTTTGGAGGAATCAAGGCACTCCAATGTAACCAAAGCGAATTACCACTTTAAAGAACCAACAACAGGTCTCATTCTATTAGAGTTTTGTGTTTTTGTTTTTTGTTGTTTTCTCTTTCGTCTGCCCTCTCTCACTTCTTCCTTCTTCACCTCTCCTTATTGACGCACCACTCTCTCTCTCTCTCTCTCTCTCTCTCTCTCTCTCTCTCTCTCTCTCTCTCTCTCTCTCTCCATGCCTTAATCCAAGCAACGTTTAGGTCGAGATTCAAGCCTCGTGCGCCGCGGCTCTGACCATTACTGACCCCCTCTGCTCCCCACCAAATTCGCTAATAAAACCAGAACAGAGGCGTGAAATGCAGTAATTCTCAGCAGTGTGGGTGTCGCAGTGAGGTAAAATCCCAGAGTGAATGGCAAGTGCTGGATAACCAACCAAGCTAGCCTCTTACATGTACCTTTGTGGAATAATATGCATAAAAATAGAATGTATAGCCGGAAGCATAAATTCGCCCATCGGTCTCATGTACAGTCGTGGTCAATAATAATCATCCACATATGGGTATCTCAAGCAATTTACTGTCTAATGTTTTCACGTTCACATATGATGTTATTGTTTTAAGTAGTGTGTAGCTGCATGTATTAAATTAAGAGATGGTAGTTAACCTATTTATTGGAAAGTTTATCAGCTAAGGAACAGAGGGAAGCTGTCAAACTCTTACGTGAGTTACCCCTATATGGATGATTATATTTGACCACGACTGTACTTAAGGATACTAATATGACCAGATAGTTACATTCTGACCCAGTTTCTATTCTAATAACTTGTGTAAATTACCACGTGAAAAAATAGTATATCTGTCATCTCTGTATTCAAATTGTGTTACAACATCACTATTGCTCATACATATAAATAAAATGAAGCGAATTTATGCTAGCTACTGTACAGGCACGATCAATAGTCTTACACCTGCATGTTGAGTTATGATGTAAATAAAGTCTTGGGGAAGTAGGAATAGAATGGAGGAATTTTGAAGGAGAGTTAACAACCTTACATATCAATCAAATAAAAAGATTCCCTCTAGCAGAATAAAAATAGAATGAAAGAAGACCTCGCGTGCTACAGTATATAACCCTGCTACTCGTAACACTCTATGTAACACGGGGAGAAGAAGGTGTGATAGAAGGAATGATAGCCAACAGAAAGAAAATACAGTATAAGGAAAGGAGAAGGAACATATTATTTTAAGGGAAGGATATATACTTTTGATACAGTTGGACACATGAATGGGTGGTACAGCCCAAGTGAAAGATGGTCCATTTCTCCCAATATCAAGTTCCTTATTAGTGCCAAATAGGAGACATCAGGGTCAGAAGTCAGTAATGAGGATGGTAATTAAGAGCAAGTACCTGATAATAGACACTGGTTACTCAAATGGGACAAGTATCTTTCACCACCTGGGCTGTACCACCCATTCATGTGTCCAACTGTACCTTTATGTGGAAGGCTTAACAAACTTCTAATTCGGACACAACTATTCCTTCTTTCCCAGTATAGCGATGTGAAATATGACTTTATCATTACTCTTTATGTACAGTCACGCTCATTAGTCCTGCAACAACTTTGACGAACGCATCCCTTAAAATTAGTATAAAGAATTGTAGCCGTTTGTCTCAGTAATAATGATGTTTATAAAATGAATACAAATGGCTAACCTGGTGAAGAAGCTTTGATCTTGACTGTACAAGGCTCCCTGTTCAACAACGTATATTATATCATCTTAATTTTGTCCATTCATTTCCTCGCTCAGCACAGCAGTAAAATTAAACCTTCTTCTTCCTCCTCCTCCTCCTCCTCCTCCTTCTCCTCCTCCTCCTCCTCCTCCTCCCCCTCCTCCTCTAATTAGGCAGTTATAGTGCATCAACATTCAATTTAGTTAACTGCCAGAAATTATATATTATGTCTCTGCAGAGGAAACCGAGGTGATTATTTTGGACTGTCCAATGCTGCCTCAGTGGTTAATGATAACACCAACACACATCCTATTATACCATGTATATGTAGGACACAGAGAGAGAGAGAGAGAGAGAGAGAGAGAGAGAGAGAGAGAGAGAGAGAGAGAGAGAGAGAGAGAGAGAGAGAGAGAGAGAGAGAGAGAGAGAGAGAGAGAGAGCGTGTGTGTGTGTGTGCGTGTGTGCATGTAAATTCATTTCATTACCAAAGTATCACAGTATGATACAAAATTATGACCCCGAAAATTAACTGACTGAACAACAGGCTCTGCTATATTACATTATATTTATATTTTTTATTCATATGCAAATATATCACTAGGAATATGCGTTAGTCCACAAGGAAAGAAAATATGTACTGAGCAATTAATTTATCCTACAAGTTAAAGTACTCGGCCTTTCCCAGATTAATCTTTGAAATACAAAAATGAAAGCATAGAACTGTAAGGTTGAGAGCAATATTCTTTTAACGAGTTGAAATGAGGATTCCAAGCAACTTTCTGGCGTAATGGTAAATCCGTGAATCCTGTTACAGGTTCCGTGTATATCTTAGTGATATCTATTATTAATGTGTATAATATCTATTCGGGCTCCATTTCTACGATAGGAGTATGATTATATACGAACATACATATACAAAAGTTAACTATTCATATCATTACAACATACAGTATTTATTTTTAATTTATGTGGATTATCTTACTGCCCTTAATCCTTGAACACACATACATTGCTAACATTACATGACAACACATCTTTAATTAAAGGAAGTTCTATATATGAGATAAGTTGATGGGCTACGGAGTCCTCCAAACTATGACAGTAAACAAGTCTCTGTATTCTACTGATTCTGTTTCGTAGTACAGTGTGGAGGAATCATTTGCTCTCCAATAACTCAATATAAAACGTATTTTAAAACAATCCTCTAAGTCTAAAGTTACCACATAGGTATTGTCGATAAGGATGTGTGGAGTACTTTGTGGATTTTGGTGCCCCTTCGGTCCAAAGCCATTTTTTGTCCTTGATTCTACTGTTTCTGTTTTGCCCTTTCCTTCATGTTTTATTCCCTCTATTTCTGTCTCCTTCCCTCTCTTTCTACAAGGTCTTCAAGGACTAGCGTAGTCATATTTCTTCATTCTCATTTAAATTCATATTTCTCTTCCTCATACATAGGCTTATATTATATATATATATAATGTTCTAGAACTGCAGGTTATATATACAGTTATATATTCAGTTCTACAGCAGGATGTGCCTGGAAATATTTAGCGTTAGTTTCGTTTCACTTACGGATTCAGGTGATATAAATTTTCAGATGCGACGAGTTCACTGTGAGAATTGTGCCCAGACTTGTAAAGGTGAACACGTACACAGAACTATTATATATATATATATATATATATTATATATATATATATATATATATATATATATATATATATATATATATATATATATATATATATATATATATATACTTATACTTGTTTTTTGTGTGTATGTGTGAGTATATTATACACACATACACACACAAAAACAGGCACGAGATATTATGGGCATGAGATTTTCTCTCAGATATATTTCGATGAGTGTATTGGCAAGTTCATTATAGCAGAGTTTCTTGTTAAAATTCTCTTTTCTTCTAATAGTTTGTATTGCCTCTCCAGACAGTTGTCGTAAGATGTCTCCATATTTCATGTGAACAGAACGAGTTTCCGACCCTTGCAGGTTCGTACTTCATCAGTTGCAGAATAAGAATGAAATTTTGTTGTTGGCCAGCAAGTCTAGGAATTCGGATGGAGATTTGATACTGTGAGCACAAGGGACAAAGGGCGATAGTACAGTATTTTATCAACCTTCTTAGCCATGTACGTACGTAAACTCGACCACATCTTGGATGATCAAAACAACTTTAAAAATATCACACTAGACCTCACGGAAGCACTCAGGAAAAAAGTGATTAAATTAGTGGAGTGTTCTAATGTTGTCATTGATGTCACTAAACTCACTAAGTACTCTGGCCACTATTCTCTGGGATACAGCTCTGGCAACATTAAGACCCACAAGCCTATATGGCACCAAATGAAGGACAATAATCTCCCACATCACTACTCAGACGTAGAACATTACATCAGAAAGTGTATAAGTCGTAGTAAATGGGAAAGATGGGTAGAGGTAGAATATTCCAGAGTTGACGTGTTCTATGTATGAAATATTGAGAGTCCCGGATAACCATGCATGAATGGAAAGAAATCAGTTCTGCATGTAACTGCATTCACCGTCGCTCAGAGGGCATTAGTGTAGCAGCTACATGCAATACACTGGCTGCAGAAACCCATCAACTTGCAGGTACAGTTGCCAAAAAAGGTATTGCGACAACTATTGATACAAGATTAAATATATTAATGTCCATAGTTGTTTGTAGGGATTATAAGTATGTATTACAGAAGGATATGTATATTTCCTTCTGTTATACATGCTTATAGTCCCTACTAATAGTTGTGGATATTACTAGGGTTAAAGTTCTATCAAGATTTGTCGCAATACCTTTTTTGGCAACTGTACATACCAGTCGACGTAACCACTCACTCCCTTAAAGGTGAAGGCACACATATTTCACATGAGCCATTTCTAAAGTCTTGGAGGGACGGGTAGGTACCTCTGTATGTCAGGGATAACACAACACAGTAAGGCAACACACAGACATATATTATTCTATCCCCATTAAGGTGGTAATTCTCTTTTGTTTCATTGGAGTGCCTTGATTCCTCCAGAGTATGCCAGGAAACAGGACCAGATGAACAAACATAATGGCGTTCTGTTGCTTGGAGTAGTATGGACGAATCAATTGCTCCAGATTTACCAACACCAGATTTTTCCCTTAATTATGGACCCTATGATTTAGTTAGAAATTTGGAAGTTACGGAGTCCTTCAAACATGGCCACGAAACACCAACTACATTGAAGGAGCTTGTTTCGTGGCATAGACAGGAGGAATCAGAAGCCTCCATCCAATTCTCGTACACGTTCACAGGGTCCTTAATGCTGCTCAATTCACTTCTTTCAACTATTTCAATCAACTATCCCTCTTTTCTTTCTATTTCCTTCCTGCTTGCTGTCTCAACACTCTATCACCTTTTTTTGGCGCAATATGACCTCGCTGTTGCGGCGCCTAATATCAATCAATTAATCAATCAATCAACGCCACAACAAACTTCAACACATTTGCAAGTTAATCATGAAACAAACCCTCTCTCTCAGTGCAGACGGACCGTGGCATGGCGCAGCGCCCCCTCTCTCCCCCTCCAATTCCCTCTCATGCCTGTCTGCCTCACTGTCTGCTTCCTGTCTCCTCCACTCCGCCCTTTAATCTCTTCTGTCTCATCTTCCTTTCTGCCTCCTCTTCCACACTGCCCTCCATCCCTCCATCCCTACTCTTCTGTTTCGTCCTTCATTTTGCTCTTCTCCTCCATTCTGTGACTCTATATAGCTCCTTCTCCACTCTCCTCTCTGCCTGCCTGCCTGTATGTGTGTGTTTCTTCAGCTCTGCCTCCTGTATCTCCACTCTGCTTCCTGTGTCTCTCCTCTCTGCCTGCCTGCCTGCCTGCCTGTGTGTGTGTGTTTCTTCAGCTCTGCCTCCTGTATCTCCACTCTGCTTCCTGTGTCTCTCCTCTCTGCCTGCCTGCCTGTGTGTGTGTCTGTTTCTTCAGCTCTGCCTCCTGTATCTCCACTTTCATTTGTCTCGTCCACTTTACCTCCTC
>JAWZYT010002484.1:0-63531 GCA_034508575.1 Petrolisthes manimaculis | reverse complement strand
ACTTAATTTGTGTATATTTCTCTGTTCCTCTGTGCTAGCTAGGAAAGGGATGTTTTAGACACACACACACACACACACCCCACACACACACACACCACACACACACACACACGGTAAGGGTACAACGAGAGGAAAAACTAAATGTAAAAATGCAGAGTAAAAAAAATCCAGTCTATTTTCTTTTCTCTTAATTAAAACGTAAATCATGTTGTCAAGTTGCCTGCTCCCTCCCTCCCTCCCTCCCTAACTGTCTCTCTTTCATCTCTAAGCCCTAAATTTTCCCTCATCCCTCCCCTCCTGTACTCCGTGCCTCTCTCTTCCCTCCCTCCCACCCTGAGTCAAACCTGGTGGGAACTGTTGTGTTTCTGTATATACTCGTTGAAGGCCACACCAACAGATCCCTCGTGATGTAGTCAGAAAATTGGAGGGTTAGTGAGTCCTTCAAACATTGCCACGAAACACCACCTATATTTAAGGGGAGGGTATAGTTCTGACATTTTGGAGATTATGATTCTCCAAATTATTCCAGGCAACAGGATACCATTATATTTCTTTATATGGTGTGTTTTCTCGCATATTTTGGAGGAATCAAAGAACTGTAATGTAACAAAAGGTAAACTCTCCCCTTAAAGGAGCCTGTTTCGTGGCATAGTCAGGAGGAATCTGCAGGAAGCCACCAAACAAGTCTCATTTTACTATCACAGGGTCCATTAAGTTTAAAGGTCCACATGTTGTCTTGCGTTCAATCTCCTCTGTCAATATATGGTCCGAGGAGTGTTGGTCATTCGGTTCGTACGTCCAAGTGGAGGGTGAAAAAACAAAGAAAGTGTTCAGTATAAATAGATTGGAAATAGCTGTATCCATCCACCTAACCCCCCACCTCTCCTCTCTCTCTCTCTCTCTCTCTCTCTCTCTCTCTCTCTCTCTCTGTTCAAGTACCCATCGCCCTTTCCTTTGCTTCCTCCCTTCCTCCGCTCCTATTTTTATAACTTTCCCTCGTGTAAAAAAAAAGGAAAATAAAAGAGAGAGAGAATGATGGGCAGAGAAAGATGAAAAAAAATGTAAAACAGATGAGATCAAAGAGAGAGAGAGAGAGAGAGAGAGAGAGAGAGAGAGAGAGAGAAGAGAGAGAGAGAGAGAGAGAGAGAGAGAGAGAGAGAGAGAGGGAGGGAGGGAGGCAAAAATATAACCTAAAAAACACGAAGGACAGAAAAAGAGAGAGAGAGAGAGAGAGAGAGAGAGAGAGAGAGAGAGAGAGAGAGAGAGGAGAGAGAGAGAGAGAGAGAGAGAGAGGAAAAAGTCTAATATAAAAACATGTCCAAGCTCAGCAAAACATTTAAACACCTCCCGGGGACACTGTAAATATAAACAAGTTCCAAGAATTATCATCAAACTTTCCTCGTCTAAATATAAACATTCACTCGAGTCTAGAGTCAAATAATTTTTCCCAAGTGCCAAAAGTATACTCTCCCCTTAATTAATGTATTCTCGCTGTTTTCTGTATGCTTGGGTTTCAGTTTGTTTTTTGATATGTCAGAAATTATATATAAAAAATAATAATAATGCGATGCTTTCACGACACTCATCATTATTTTTTTTTGTGTGTGTATGTATGTATGTAATGTGTGTCGTCAAATGATGGAGTGTGTAAGGGTTGCTTGACAAAGAAATAGTAGCTGTACCACTGCACATAATTATAGTTCTGTGTGTGGTTGTGTGTGTGTGTGTGTGTGTGTGTGTGTGTGTCTTTGTGTTTGAGTGTGTGTGTATATATTAGTGCTTGCGCGTGTGTGTATGTATGTGTGTGTGGTGTTGGGTGTCGTGTGTGTGTGGAGTGTCACGTAGACAAGAAACTCAAAAAGAGTGAAGCTGCCACAACATTATAGTCACTTAACCTAGCCATCTATCCCCCACCCTCTATTCTCCCCATCGCCCTCTCCCCCACCCCCAATGCTCCCCCAACACCCCCTATACCACTCCCCCCTCCCCCCTCCCCACACCCCCAATGCTCCCCCAACACCCCCTATACCCCTCCCCTTCCCCCCCTCCCCCTCCCCCATCTCTCTCACGGGGCCACACTCCAATAAACTTCCTCCCACCAGACTATGTAAATAATATGTGAACGTAGCAATATGGACCTCCCCAAAACAAACCTTTAATTCCTCGTTCTCAACAACCCCTTCAACCCACTCACTCGTGACCTGTCTGGTGTGTGTGTTGTGTGGTGTGGGTTGTGTGTGTGTGTGTGTGTGTGTGTTCTAGAAGTTTTAGGACGTAATTATTTTTTGTGTTTTCTATAAATTTTAGGAGGGGATTCATTTTCATTTTTGTATTTTCTGGAAATTTTAGGAGGTCATTCAGTCACTTTTGTTTTGTTACATTGGAGTGCCATGATTCCTCCAAAGTATGCCAGCTAGGAAACAGGACCAGATGAACACAAATAAGGGTGTTTGTTCTGTTTGCTGGGAATAGTTGGAGGAATCATTATTTCCACAAATGCCTTAAATAAATATACCCTCTCCTTAATACTCTCCTTAATAGCCGGCAGCATAAATTTCGCGTCCATCTCGTGTACTTAAATTAATTGTTAATATGACCAGATAAAAAAAAAAAAAAAAAAAAAAAAAAAAAAAAAAAAAGATATATAGTTGCGTTCTGACCCAAGTTTTTATTTATTCCAACAACAATAACAACAACAGCATAACGTAATTTATCATATGAGAACTGTAACTGTCATCTCTGCATTAAAATTCTATTACAACTCACTATAACTGTAAAAACTTAAAAAATCACTATAAAAATCTATTACAAACATCATTATAACTATAAAAACTAAAAAATCACTATAAAAATCTTTAAAAACATCACTATAACTAAGACATATATACGTATGGTGGTTAGTTATGAAAGTGAATTTATGCTGTCGACTATACCCTGTGCCAAGGCTATAACCATTGATGTATATTATACCGTACTGTCATGTATAGTGACATTACCACCAGCTGGCACACACATACATACATACATACAGTACATATACACATATATACACTTACATATACATATACATACACTTACACATAAATACACCTTGCATATACATACACATACACATACATACACATAAATACACTTACACATAGTACATACACATACACATGAATACACTTACTCATACATACACATAAATACACACACACACACACACACACACACCTATATGACATACATGAGACACACACACAGATCACATGACAGGGGTTGGTATGTGACGAATGGCCAAAGTGAGAGTGTGAGAGAGAGAGAGAAAGAGTGAGAGAGAGACAGATAGAAGTAAGATAAAGTTTGATGGGAGGAAATATTTAGGATGAGAAAGAGAGAGAAGTGAGAAGGGGAAGAGACAGTAAAGAGACAGTAAAGGGACAGTAAACGGGACAGTAAGGTTGACAAATAGGTATAGGAAAGGTGGACAGCGTGTGAATATACCCCCCCCCCCCATTTAATCATTGAAAAATATTTTTTTTATAGGGTCAAGACACTCTCCAGGTTTTAGCAATAAAACGTATGTAAAAATTATTACTGTAGGTCAAAGGATGAGCGCGTGAATAGCGGCTAAACAGACAGACAGACAGACAGACTGTTTTATATATATAGGTAGATAGGTTCAGGTTAATAAGTGGTGAGTCTCTCTCTCTCTCTCTCTCCTCTCTCTCTCTCTCTCTCTCTCTCTCTCTCTCTCTCTCTCTCTCTCTCTCTCATCTTTATTATTTCCTCCCATCAAACTTTATATTACGTCTCTCTCACTCACTAACTCACTCACTCTCACACACACACACACACACATTTATACGTGCCCCTCACCAGAAGATATACAGGGCAGTGGGGTACGGGATAGGAGCAGGCCATCCAAGAATGTCCAGCAACAGACAGAGACGAGCAGGGCAGGGCAGGGCAGGGGTACAGAGAGGGGGACAGGGGGGAGGGGATGAGGGAGGGGGAGTAGAAGGGGGGGAAGAAGGCACAGAGAGAGAAATGGAGATGGATGAAGGGAGGGAGAAGGGGGAATGAGAGGAGAGGAGGGAAGGAGTGGGGAAGAACAAGAGGGAGAGAGGAGGAGAAGGAGGGAAAGAAAGAGGAGGGGAGGAAAGGGAGAGGACGGAGGAATGGGAGGGAGGAATGGATAGAGAGAGAAGAGAAAGGGAGAGGGAAATGAGGAGACGAGGGTTGAGAGGGAGTGAGGGAGACGAGGAGAGGGAGAGAGAGGGAGAGAGACAAGTAAAGGGAGAGAGGGAGTGAGGGAGAGAGAGAGTAAAGAACCATTGTATACTAGACATTGCATAGTTCTGACTAACCCAACTAATAACTCCCTCACTGCTCTGCTGGGGGTAGTGGTGGTAGTGTTTATATAAGTCTCTCTCTCTCTCTCTCTCTCTCTCTCTCTCTCTCTCTCTCTCTCTCTCTCTCTCTCTCTCATGCATACATATACTCCATAAATACACACACTCACACACACATACACACTTTCTCTCTCTCTCTCATACACACATGCATACATAATTATACACCATAAACACACACACACACACACACACACACACACACACACACACACTAGAATATCAAAGTGATTCGAAATTTCAAAACGACCTGGGTACAAACTTATGGATTGCAAGTGTACTCAAATGGCTAATGTTTTCTGACCTTCGCCTGATGCCGGAGTTTTAAAATAAGGTCATACTTTATTATAAACAAAGTCGTTCTCTACATAAACAACAGATTACAGTAATGATCTATGTTACATAAAAACGTCATTTAAATATATGTGAAGAAAGCAAAATGAAAAATGATGCACAACCAATCCTCCTCCATCCTATACTGTATAATTATGTATCAATAAGAAAAAGATATTAAAACAGGGAATCCATAAATCACTGGAGCTCTGAGACGACTGTGTGTTGATGGTGTGGCAGGTGTGGTATGGAGGTGTGGTGTGGTGTGGTGTGGTGTGAGACGTGACCATAAACCTGCCCCTCTCCATTCTCCCTCTCCCCACCATTGTCACTGCTAAATCTCTTCCCCACCATTACCCCCTCTTCTTCCCCCCCATACCCCTCTCTATACCCTCTCTCCCAGCCACTACCACCACACTCCACCACCACCCCAACACGTATCACCCACACCCTCTTCTATTCCTCCCTGTACCCTTCCTACCCACCACTCACCAACCACCTCTTACAGCATATATACCTCATCCGTCCCTGGCCGAGTAAACACTGACTCATGTGGTCCTGTGTCTCTGCTTCAGGATGTCTAGAAATCAGCGTTTTATCCGCACTAGAACAGTACTTGGCGTCACTGGCACCACTTAACCCCAGCTGGCGCCATCACAAACATACCACCAACACCACCAACAACAACAAACGACAACACCAACCACAATGACAGCTTCAGTGGACGCCTACAGCAGGAATACAGCAGCTCCAGGCGACCAGACATACAACGGAGTGTGGACGCCTCTAAGGAACCTCCTGATGTGGACTGCTGTGCCTCCGTGGCGCTGCAGGTGAGTCTGGAGTACGGGAGATATTTAGTGGCCACGAGAGACATCCTGGCGGGGGAGGAGCTGTTCAGAGAAGTGCCCCTCGTCCTGGCTCCCAGACCCGTCCCAACTCCAGCCTGTCTGGCTTGCCTACGGGGCCTGGTGCAGGACTGGCGAGGGTGTGAGGAGTGTGGGGCTCCCCTGTGTTGGCCCCGCTGCCCCGGTACCCTGCATGGAGTGGAGGAGTGCCAGTCCCTCTCGTCATTGTCACTCAGTCTCGGAAACTCACAAGACTTAAACAAACTGAAACTTCTAAATGAGATATTAACCCCTATGAGAACACTACTGGTGCTATCAACAGAACCTTCCTTGAGAGGAGTCGTGGCTTCAATGCAAAGCAACGTTGGACAGAGACGCCGCCTCAAGGTTGGACAGGAGACGGTACTGAGGGTGGCACAGACGCTACAGGAGGACCTGGACGTAGTGGCTCACATCCTCGGAGTTTTTGATACTAATGCCTTCGTTATGAGCGGCCAAGGTGGTGGTGTGGGTGGTGTGGGTGGCAGTGGACGGGCGTTACTGCCACTCTCTGCCCTCATGAACCACAACTGTACACCAAATACACAACATTGGTTCCAGCACGGTGCCATTATCGTCAGAGCTGTAAGTTGTCTTCATTTTATTCCTGATAAAGTGCTGAAAGTTTTAAAATATTTCATAGCATTATTTCTTCTGGTTATATTTCCTTGGCTACAACTGAATCATATTTCTCCTCCCTTCTCTCCCCTTTCGTCGTGACTGTAGGTGTGTGACATCCCCCGGGGTAGCCAGGTCACCACCAGTTACGCCCCGACCTTGTGGGGAACCTCCGCCCGCGCCGCCCACCTCACCGCCTCTAAGCTCTTCCGATGTCGTTGTGAGCGATGCAGGGACCCCACTGAACTAGGGTCCCACCTCAGCTCCCTGGCGTGTAGAAGCTGCAAGGGCGGTCTTATGGTGCCCCCTCACGCCCCTGGAGAACCATGGGCGTGTAACCAGTGCGAGGGGACTGTAGGCGTGGGTGCAGCAGAGGCCCTTGTACGTGGGGCGGGAGCTATAGTGAGAGGAGGAGGAGGAGTTGAGGGTAATGAAGGGGACGTGACCAATCTGACGACAACAGTTGGCCACCTGACTCGTGTCTTGGGACCAACACACTACGTCACCAGGGAAGCCAACTATGCCCTCCTACTGGCCCTACTGGCAACCCCTCTCACTGGTACGTGTGTGTGTGTGTGTGTGTGTTGTCAATGGAGAGAATGTGTGTGTGTGTGTGTATGTGTAAATATCACTTACAGTTATACGTATACGTTACATTGTACACGAATCTCTTACATTCCACAGTTTACATTTTAGTATTTATCTTTCTGAAACACTGAATTTAATGTGTTTTTTCATAATTGTTCTGTGTGGTATCTTAAGTAGTTGGAGGGACTGGAGGGAAGTTTTGTGTTGGTAAATCGTAAATCTGGAGCAACTGAATCTTCCAAACTATTCCAAGCAACAGAGCACCATTATTTTTGTTCTTCTGGTCCTGTTTCCTGGGATACTTTGGAGGAATCAAGGCACTCCAATGTAACAAAAGTTATCTATAACCCCCTTTTAAGCATTGTACGAGATATTATTATAAGGGTATCTGGCAACTCCTCCTTATGGGTACCGTTGCCAAATACCACCAGTTCAGTAACTATCTGTAAAGCACGTCTGACCTGACCTGACCTGACCATTGCAGACGTGAGCGAGGGTGACCTGCTGCATGCCGTGGGTGTGGCTCGTGACCTGTTGGGCGTGGCTGACCTCGTTGACCCTGGCTTGTCGAGATTCAGAGGTGAGTGTGTTTAGCTTTTTATAGGAAGGAAATAATGAATGGTATATATGTGTTTTCCAATGAAGAGTAAAAATTAAGAGTAAAGTGAAGAAAATTCGAAAAAAAGTTAGGAAAATATTTTAAAAATGAGAAATCTTTTGAACACAGGTAATGTTCACTCCTCTCAAAATATTTCCAATACCTAACAAACTAATAACCAAAAAATTATAATTATATGCAATTTATAAACCAATTAAGTGTTGCATCCGAAACACGTACCAAAACACGTACATTGGAAGAATGGAAATAATCTTGCATCATACCATCAAGGATACTGTATTTGAGCCACAAAAGAAATACTTTCTATGAAAATATATAAATTTTGCTAAATAATCACCATCATCATTTTCAATTTCACATCTATGGCTTCCATTCATGAAGTTTTTATAGCTTGGTAAGTCACTTCCACTATCCCCTATAGTACTGGCAACAATGAGAAACAATGTAAACAGTAAATGCAATTTGCAATATTCAGTATACTGTAATGCTCACACCACTGGTAAAAAAAAAAAAAAAAAAAAAAAAAGGCTACTCTCCCCTTACTGAGTTTGTGTTTCAGGTGTGTTATTGCTTGAGCTGACCCGGGCCTGTGCTGAACTGCTGAGGCGACAACATATTGCTGATCATGTCGTTGCTAATACCATGACTGCTGACGTGGCTTGTGGTATTAGTGAATTAACTAATACCACAACTACACCATCTACTACCACAACCACACCATCTACTACCACAACCACACCATCTACTACCACCACAACCACACCATCTACTACCACCACAACCACACCACCACTTAACACCACAACCACACCATCACCTAACACCACTCCTACAACACCAGACACACACCAGCTTCCATCATCATCATCATCATCATCATCATCACACACCATTAGACAGATCCAGCCAGTGAAGAAACGACAGGCCACTCCAGAAAATAATTACTGTGAGGAAAATAATGATGTTTGTACCGAGTTGTCAGATAATGGATATTGTCTGGATACGGTTCAGGTGAGTCCAGAGGCGATATAATAATGATAATAATAATGATAATAATAATAATAATAATAATAATAATAAAATGTACTAAAGTTATTAGCTTCATCCTCAGTTCAAAATATTAACTCTACTACTACCCTCTTTGGTTGTTACAGAAACTCCTTGAGGCTGCTGATGAGAGTGAGGTTATTCTTCAGTTCGACTCCCGTTTGTCTGAGGTCTGGGAACTCAAGCAGCTACTCCACCAACTACAGCGATAACACACACACACACACACACACACACACACACACACACAGACACACACACACACACACATACACTTCAAACACGGGCCCCTCATCAAGCATAGAATAGGACGCGTCGCCTTTACACACACAAACACACATACACACACACACACACATACACACACACACACACACACAAAGTCTCATCCTACCTTATAATATGATACTCAAGTGCAAGTGTTTATTTCACATGTCAGAAACTGTACTCAAATAATTTCAACACATAATAGTAATAGTTCCTTGGGTTTGAAGTTGTATGTACAGTTGCCTCCAAAATATTCAATATATTATACCTGCCAGACTTTAGCAGGTAGTGTCTCGACATTTTTTGGACCCAACTGTACATGAATAGCAAAAAGAAGACTTGTATTAAGTATTGTTTATTTTTTGTGTTGTTATCAGATGTTAAAGTAAGGCGTGACATACATACATACATCCCCCTCCTCCTCCTGTATACTGTCCTATAAGATTCTTACGATATAATATAATAATTATTGTACTTAACTTCCTTCTCTTGATATGCAATACTTCCTTCCCCATGCTGAAAATTGAAGACTAATAATAGGTTTTTACTGTTTTGGAAAGTTGACTAGTCTTTTGTAAACTTTTCATGAACTCCTGCCTGTAAACTTCGATACAATTCTATCATAATAATGTAAGGTATACTTGTAGGAATGGGTGAAATGTAGGAATGGGTGTTTTTTCCTCAACTTTTCCTCACTCTCTTCACTCTCTTATGTAGCTAGATGGAAAGAGAGAGAGAGAGAGAGAGAGAGAGAGAGAGAGAGAGAGAGAGAGAGAGAGAGAGAGAGAGAGAGAGAGAGAGAGAGAGAGAGGAGAGAGAGAGAGAGAAAGAAAGAGAGAGATAGCTTGAAACATCCCCTTTGACAGCACTAAATTAATTATCCCCCTACTTTATCTTTTACCATAACCTTATATTATTTATATTATATTACCTTCCCATTTAACTTGATGTGAAACCACTGTCCACAAACCTCCCATCCTAGACCTAGAGCTTCTGAAATGCACCGAATGTAAATATTGAATATATCACTTTCCTATATTCTTAATCTTTGCTTTCTTGTTCCTCTTTGGGCAAAACAGAGGTCGTGTCTTTGGTCTCTTGTTGTTGTTTGGAAGCGTTTGCCTTGTATTCAACTTGGATCTTCTTCTTGCTTGGCTCTCTTTTCAAAGCAGCTTTCGAGGGTTTTTTTTCTTTGTCGTCATCTTTTGCTTGCGATTCCTCCGTTGCTTCAGACTTGTTCGTTTGAGCTTCCTTCTTAGCGCTGGTGCCACGTGTTGCATCCTTGGGTGGAGATTTAGGGGGCATGTTGTCTCTCCTGGTAGCCTTGGCAACACTGGGAGCACTTGGTCTGAGTGAGGCTGGTTGTAGTGCCGCCCGTGCCGTAGTGGTCACCGTCATGGCATCTAGTAGAAAATTATGCAGGCGTTTGAGGACTAAAGATGTAGGGGAACGCTGGCCTAGTGGTGGCAGGGAACGTTGATATGACCTGGCCACACTGTATATATTAACCAGGGCCAGGCGGACTCTGGTGAGTTGTGTGTGGGTGTGTGTGGAGGTGGTCTGTAGGGCTGCCAGGCGAGCTTCCATTTCTCCCAGACTGCGTGATGAGGTCCAACCGTCTGCACGTTCACGGTACAACTTCAGTAGTGCCTCTCCCTCTCTCTCCTTCTCACTCTGAGGTATACATACAAATCAGGATTACCTTAGTGGGTCAATGGGCCGTATTCCAGGCAACAGAACACCATTATTTTTGCTCTTCTGGTCCTGTTTCCTAGCATACTTTGAAGGAATTAAGGCTCTGGTTACAGTACGAAAAAAAATATTAGGATGTTTTTAATGGGTACCTGAACACCAACAAAACTGTATGGCTCAGATTACAGTACGAAAAAAATATATTGATGTTTTTAATGGGTACCTGAACAAAGAGGAGGAGTTGCCGTCGTGCCTGGTGGAGCTGGGTAAGGGCGAGGTGGACTTTGAGTAGTAACTGGAGGCGTAGATTGAGCAGGTCACGGAAGCGGCCACATACTCCCTCCACAGTGGTCGCCTCACTCCCGAAGGTGGACACACTACGCTCTACATACTCCTGCAGGGGAGGGACACGAAGGAATAATAATAGGAAAACGTCCGTGAATATGGAAAGTATATAAACAGGGAAAAAAAAGCATCATATTTTATCTGCTGAAGGTGCACACACACACACACACACACACACACACACACACACACACACACACACACACACACACACACACACACACACACACACACACACACCTAAAGACAACCAGAAAACCCATCTATCTATACCCAGAGACAGCCAGAAAACCCATCTATCTATACCCAAAGACAACCTGGAAACCCATCTATCTATATCATAAACCTACACAACACTACTGTAACTTACCCTGTAGGTGGAGTAGGTGGCGACTTTAGCTGTGGTGGCTGCAGTGGAACTTCTAGTGGAGTGGATGAGGTTCTGTAGTCTGTCCACCTCCTCCTCCAACCCTGCTGACTCCTCCCTCTCCCTCTGCAGTAGTTTTTCTCCCTCCTCCTTCCTCTCCTCCTGGGCCTGTGGTGGGTCGTGGAAGGGGACACATATATACATACATACATACATAGTTCCATATATACATACATACATAGTTCCATATATACATACGTAGGTGTTTTTGTTATGGTTTGTTTGTTTGTTTTGTTTGATATACATTATTGATATGATGTTTTAAATTTATGATTACGTGTACAGCGCAGAAAATACACAAACAAACATATATACAAAACACACATATCTCATATTAAGGGTACACACACACATACTTAGAGACAAGGGACACACACTCACACATACACACAACAAATTAAAACAACACATACACACACAAAATTAAAACAACACACACACACACACACACACACCTTCAAGTCAGTCTCGTGTGTGAGTATGGTATTGAGGAGTGTGTTGTAGCGCTGGTGGGCCTCCTGACGCTGGTGGTGTATGGCTCTGAGGGAGGCGGTGTAGGCGGCGTGGTGTGAGGCGGCCCCTTCACCAGCCCCTCCCATCACACGACCCAGGCTGTCCACTCGACCCCCTCCAACCTCACACGTCTGTCTGTATAATAAAAGAGGGAATGTGGGACTCCTCAGTGTCTTGTGTGTGTGTTTTGGTTTCTGAGTTGGCATGTGTTTATGTGTGTGTGTCTCCGTTGTTTTGCGTGTGTTTGTGTCCATTGTTGTTGTGAATTTGTGTTTGTGTGTCGTGTGTGTGTTTTGTTTTTTTAGTTGGCATGTGTTTATGTGTGTGTGCCTTCGTTGTTTTGCGTGTGTTTGTGTCCCTTGTTGTTGTGTTAGTGTGTCGTGTGTGTGTTTTGTTTTTTTAGTTTTTGTGTGTACAGGATGTTGTAACGCAATACTATATACCACAGAATCTTTAAGGGGAGGATATAGTATTGACATTTTTTGAGATAATGCTTCCTCCAAACTATTCCCAGCAACAGGACACCATTATATTTTTTAATCTGGTCCTGTTTCCTGGCATACTTTTGGAGGAATCAAGGCACTCCAATGTACCAAAAGTATACTCTCTCCTTATGGGACCCCGTGTGTTGTCAAGGGGTTGTTTCTCAGCCACTACATCATGCAAGACCTCTGTCCCACTAACAATAACACAAACAACAACAACAACACATTAACGGAATGAGTGTCGTCTTACTCAATGATAGTGTTGTCGAGGGGTTGTTTTTTGGCCACTGCATCGTCGTATACTCGTGTGTAGAAGTTCTCCTCTTGCTTCTTGCTTTCTCCTCCTCCTCCTCCTCCACCTCTGTCGTCGTCCACTTGTATCCTCACCATGCCTCTCCTCGTCCCCATCGTTTACTGCAGAATAGGTAAATGATTCTCTCTCTCTCTCTCTCTCTCTCTCTCTCTCTCTCTCTCTCTCTCTCTCTCTCTCTCTCTCTCTCTCATATTTATGCATGGGGTGACGGAATCGATTTATGAATGAATTACACATACACACACTAAACACACACGTACACACACTTGCATGGGGTGACGGAATTTATTTATGAATGAATTACACACACACACACACATACACACACATGAGGTGACAGATCAATTTACATTTTTTTTGTTTACATAACGTTTCCATTCATGTGATTTTCGTCTGCCTTTATAATAGCCTACGTGTTGTCGACTAAACTAATCACTGACTGACTGATTAAAAAGATAACATTATAGATGGCGGTGTAGCAGTAAGGGTCACATGATGGCAATTGAGAAGGAGATAAAGATGAAGAGACGAGGCAGTGCCAGCATTAAAAGGGCAAACAAGAAAGTTAAGATGGGATACTTGAACCACTGAATGTTATTTGTTCTGTCGGGTGTTTATTGATCATAGTTCTACCTTGACTGAATTAATGAAGGGTGTAGTACAGTGTTGGTAAATCTGGAGTAACAAATTCCTCCATTTTATTCGATGCAACAGGTCACCATTATTTTTCTTAATTTGGTCCTGTTTCTTGACATACTTTGGACGAATCAAAGCACTTCAATATGTAACAACAGTGTGTCAAAAGTAGGCCAAGCAATTAAGCCTTTATTTATACATTTCTTCTAAAACTGTAGACTCGTAGAGCATGAGGTACTGTACACCTAATAAAATAAAACAAGATTTATGCTTATCTTTAGCTTACTCCTTTCTGTCAGTGAGAGGCGATTAGTCATGTTAAGGTGGACACGGTAGCTAAATTATCTGATAAAGTTTGTAGCATCTGGCAAGCTTGATACCAACATGTGTTACCCATGCTAAAGTTATTTCGCTATAAACAAACCACATTTTTAGAATTCAGTGTGTTTTACGTATGTTATCTTATCTAGAACTAAAATGTGTTGGCCTTCGATGTTTGGGTGCAAATTACTTTCCAACGGCACTTCCTACTAACTTATTTTGGTGTTCAAATACGTCCTGTCAATTTGGCATACATCGTAATCTGACTGAATTAATCTAACGTTAACTGTGTATTGTATTATTACAGAATTATAACGTTGTGTTGTAGTGAGCCGGTGTTTCTGTAGTGAGCGTCTGAGGTTGCCATGGTAACACTGACGCCAAGGGGCATGATGGTCGCAAACCTTACATTTGTAACATAATTACCCAAATGAACGTAATCTGGGGCTATTTAAGGTAAAGTTTTGACTATCTAAGGTAATTTCCATGAATCCTTCCGTTATTTCATGGGTCGTCGTAAAAGACAAATTCATTACTGTCAAAAACTATTATAATTACATACAAATATCGTGTGTCAAAGGTTCAATTTATGTTCAAATGGTCACCTATAGTTCAGTATCTAAGGTAATTTGGCACCATCTAAGGTATTTTCAACCCACTTTCTAAGGTAATACCACCAAAAAATTACCTTACGATGAGAAAACCCTGATGACGTCACATAAAAGTTGTAATATGGCCGCCAGAGCAATGTTGTCATCCAAGGCTTCTTCTTCCATGGTCTTACCCACCTTCAGACACCTCCTGCAGACTAGGTATAGTTACCACAATATCATGCAAACACCCACGGATATTATTAGTGATGTTATTTATGTTATTAGTGTTGTTTGTGTGTTATTTAAGGTGTTTTTGTGTTTGTTTTTGGTGGTGTAAGGCAATCAGCTGTTTTGGTGGTAGTCGTCTGCCCCTAAAACTTTATATATATTCATCACAAATTCAAGTAAACACCTACAAATGACATTAATTGATGTTATTTATATTATCATTGTTGTTGTTTATGTGTTAATTAAGGTGTTTTATTGTTTATTTTAGGTGGTATAAGGCATTTAGGTGTTGTCTGCCCCCCTATAACTTTACGGTATCTATATATATATTTATTAGGTCTTGTAAGGTCAGGGACAAGGTCATACTGTTGTCATGTGTCCTATAGATTAACTCAGAGTATAAGTCATTGTTATATAATGTTGTTAAAGCCTACTGTACTGTCGTCAAGGCAATGAGAACACATTAATTTAGTATTGTAGACAAATGAAACATTTTAACTTGACAACAATTGGTTAGAACATTTTTAGTTAAATTAGAACTTTTGGTAAATATCCACTCTATTGCCGGTTGCTATATCAATTTATATACCCTCTTTACCCACTAATTTATACCATTCTAAGACACTTTTCTTCTGAAATGCCCTATTTCCAAGATATATACAGTGTTATTGGGTTGAGGTACAGAAATGAAATATACAATTTTTACCACCATTTTTTGGATAATCCATACTGTATTCCCTGTTTTTATATGTTGAAATAAATGGGTGACATTGCACTTTGACCATATTTGATTCCCCCATCCCCCCAAGTTTGCCATATTATCAATTTTCATTTCACCCCACATGTTTGCCATAATAGTTGCCTTATAAATGTTCCCTTCCCTCCCCTCCCCAGGTTGCTGTCCACCACTGCCTGTGACTCTCAGAAGGATGGTTGGTTCAACAAGCTGCTGGTACGGAAGATTGAGCCCACCAAGGAGTCTCACTCACGAATGCTGTCAGACAAGGAGGTGATATATGAACTACAGACACACAACCTCAAACCTGGTACTACGGAAGCCTACCTAAAAAATTAGTGAGTTTGTGTGTTGTGTGCATGTAGATATGTTTTGAATTTGTTTAACATCGAGATATTTATACCTCTGTTACCTCAAAATATAGTATAGGTAATATTATATCTTTCCCCCATCTAGTGATGAGTACGTGAAGTGTATTGGTGACAAGTTTTCCAATGAGGCTGTCCATCCGGAACTACAGGGGTCTTGGACAGTGATTGTAGGGGACCAGGACCAGTGTGTGCATCTGTGGAAGTATGCAGGAGGCTACAGTTCCATCGACAAAGCCAACAATGTCTATAGAACGGATTCTGTACGTTTGGTTACATTATTGTATTTGGGAGTGTGTTTTGGCAAGTTTGAGATATGGAGATGTAAAACCTGTACAATAATGTAGCTTTTTACACATCTTCATTCTAAGGTCTTCTATATAGTCTGAAGTGGGTCTGTTCCACCAGAAGAGGTGAGACTGTGCATCAATTAATGGATTTATCTGTATTAATGACAGTTTGGTACATGAATATTGTATGTTGTTGACAGATGTTATTTGGTTTGCATTATTTTTATGGCAATGTTGATGAATGAAAAATCTTGTAGTTTGGTAGGTACAGTAGTCCATTGCAGCATCCTTTTTTTGTACTGAGTTTTTGAAGAGATTATGTGTCTCTTGCCCATTTTTATACCAATTGACATTGTAAGAGTGCAATAGATGTTTGGTCAATTATGCTGCCACCAATATCACCACTTTACACTTTTCAGATTGTTACAAGAGTCTCTATTACTTTATTAACTCGATGAGTGAGATTTCTATCCACCTACTTATCTGCACAAATGATATGCTTACACTGTATCAGCAGCAGCAAATATATATATATTTTTTCCACCTTACTAGAAAAAAAAAACCTTGTCACATGATCATAGGAAGTCGTAATACAAAAAAAAAAATATTAACATGACATGCCCTGAATGGTGTAGAGTTTTAAAGTACATTTCCCATGCTTTGAATCAGGAAAATTAGACTTGCATCAATGAACCATGGCTATTGTTATGTGACTAAGGCTGAGGTTTTATGGTGATTTGGGGAGAATACAGAATTGTCATATATGTCTGTATGTAGAATACTATGAATACCCAGGAAATACAAATATATTCTGTTCCAATGATATGGCATTATATACTCTTAGCAAGGTTCTTAACTATATTACACTCATTAGATATCCCAACTTCTCCACAGTGCAAAGCTCTCCATTTAAAAAAGTTATCCATAAAAAAAAATCTATGTGGAATGTGCTTTCACAGCATTTCAACCAACAAAGAGTTTAGCACATTTTTAGGAATAAAAGACAGTGTTAAGTGAATGGATCAATTTTTAATCTGATTTGCTTCCTCATTATTTTCTTCTACTGGTACTTTTTTAAAGTTATTTTTTCCCTGTACTCTTTTATATTCTTTGTTTTTTATTTAATTATTATTTTGCAGGACTTGTCAAAGCTCATCCTTGACAGGAACCAGTTCCTTCGTCAGCGAGCCAACCAGTTCCTCCTCCCATTCAGCTTTTGGCCTCTCGTCACTCCTAGGGAAGGGGAAAACATCTATGAAATTCGCTCTTACTTCCTCAAGGTTGGCATCGCTGGGAGACATCTTTGGTAAACGTGAATTTAAACTCAACATTATTATTTTCCTTTGCTCCATATAATTGTTTGCAGACACGTCCAAGAAAGTAATTCATCTATCTATTTATAGCAATGATATTATAACACTTCCTCTGTGAACTCTCCTGAAAAAGGTGACCTTCTTTTTCCAACTTTCTTCTCATTTAATCAGGCCCACCCCTTTCTTTTGTGTGACTCGCACAATGCTGCCATGTGTAAGAATGAATAAATTAAATTATGTGATATATGTCTGAACAAGTGTAGAAGAGCAAGGAAGGTGTGGGTGTGCTGAAGAATTTGACAAGAAGTGGTTATATGTGTGTGAGATTGAAGTGCATAGATGTTAAGCTTGTGATTGTCTATTCACCTTGCAAAGGTAAAAGTATGAATTACAGATATTTATGTAGTGTGTTAACTAGCATGTTTGAGAGACTATTGAAGAGCTACAAAGTGTTTGTGATGGGTGAGAAGAATTGCAGAGTTGAGACAGGTCTGCTGAATAATATGAGGGGTGTGTTTAAAGTGCATGAATAAGTTTAGCACTGGCTGTTTCTACTTGCCCATTGAGTAAGTTTGTATCAGAATAATAATTCTGCTTATATAAATGAGTTGGATATTTCTTACAACTCTGCATAAATTTCAAACATAAAATGCTTACTTGGAACTTAGCATAGGTAAATGAACCTTTTTTATTTAACTTACATTCATGTAAAATAGAAATACTGTTATATAAAACAATGGCCAGTGACAGGGACACCACTCCATAATTTCCCTTTCAGTCCCACTGAGTTTTCAGCTCTTATCCCACACAGGCATCAGCATCCAGATTACACTAGTTGTTTCATACCACCTGGTAAAGGGAGTCATCATCATCATCAATACCCCATTTCCCTTTTTTCAATGGGTGGGGAGGCTCTAGCGCCGGTGTGGGACCTCTGACAGGCAAGCGGTAAGGGGAGTCATTCTGTAAATTATCAAATTAGAAACTGGATTTCCAGTCCTAGACCTTGCTCATCTATTTTGCCTCATGCTGTATTCACTCGCTTAAACTTCGCCATTTATGTTTTGTACATTCTCCCCATGCCTCTATTTACTCTTGAAATGCTTTGCTGCATTGGTCAATGACTTTTCATATATACAGTACATTTCACTATTTCAAATTGTCAGTTATCCATGCTCCACACATACTGATCAACTTAATTTTTCATTCTCTTACCACACCTGTGTTTCACAAACATTTAATAGTTTAGATATGACTCTCCCTCATGTGAACCTCCAACATTCTCTGTGTTCTATCTGATTGCTTCAGGAAGCTAGATTTGCTCTTAATGAGGGCCAGATTTACAGCACATTATAGTTACCTTTTCCTCTTATCTAACATAATCTCCAACAGCCTGGCACAATGATAGAGTGGGGAAACAACTGGTCTCGCGCCATCCACTTTCGTCAGGCAAATAATGAGGCATTCGGTGGGTTCTTCTCCCAGGTTGGGCGTCTCTACAATGTCCATCACATCTGGTGTAAGTAGCCAGAAATTGTTAAACACTTTACCACTTGGAAGGTGTCAAACATTTTTGACGATATAGTGGAAATTCGCACGACTTGTATTGCTGGTACGTAAACTCTTGACCCTTTCTGTGAAATGAAAATGGAAGAGTGTCCATCTTTTGTTTTTGTTTTCAATCTCATATTCAAACTTTAGCTACTTGATTAAGTTTTGGGATAGTTCCCGGTTCATTCCTAATTTAACCCTTACCAGCCCCAGACCTTACCTTATTTGACATGAAGCTTGACCCTGATATGATCCCTGTATAACCATGTTCAGATCCCAATGTGAACATAATTTGACCAAGGCCAGAATCCTCAAGTGTGGCTTGAATTGAAGTTTGACTAGACCTTGATGCAACTTGCATTATACTCTGTTAGCCCCTTCATTTGCCCCTAAAAGGGGGCTTTTCAAACAAATCCACCAGATATCTCAAGTTAGTAAAGGAACAAGGGAGTACTCGTCTCGGAACAATTTTCACTTTAATTAGCATGTTTTAAATAATACAAATTGTACAAATAATTACTTAATGATTTATGAGGTTAATAGCACACACTGGATGCCTCACGTGTGATGGTTGTGGAGAGGCTCATCCTTTCCAGTGATACCTCCTGGTTGAATTAATGCATTTTTTACTACAAATATATTGTAGAATTACTCTGCACATATGATCAGTATATGACTGCAAATCATAATAATTTGTTTCATCACTCATAATTTATCTGCACTGTACAGTTATAACTTAAGATTTTGTGAGTTTGTGTGTTACCACCTGCCATCTAGTGTCTGAGCTGTCTAAAAAAAACATTAACCTTAGCCATATATGTTTCAGGAAACTACTTTGAAGGTGATTTTTTGCTACTAATTCTGCTAGTAATTCTTGATGCCTACCAAAAGTTGCATCTGTTGTAAGTCGAGGAAACTGTCTGCAAGCTCAGCTTTGAGACGCATACTTTTATTCATAGTTTTTCATAATTTTTAACCTCCATAAGCTAATGATGATTAAAGTCTGTCAATTTTAATTGCCATAGTAAAGTTACATTGAAAAATGGACTGACAGAATGGCAGGGATCAAACCAAACTTTCTCAGGACAGAACTAATAATATTATCATTCAGTCTCCAAGATTAACATCCTTTTTAGTGGCCAGTCCTAAACCTTTTGTGCTCAGCTCCAATATGGTGTTCATATTACTCTCCTCTACATTTTAATTTGCTTGAGATGTTTTTGTGTATTGTATATGCTGGTTTTTGTTGTTTGTTGTACTGTATTTCCTAGGATTTTTTTTAGACAACTTTCTGAGACCTTACCTGTGTTACTCTTACAAAATTTATTGTTGCAGGACCATTCCTGAAGTCTATTCCAACTTATTGGGGACTTCAAGTGCAAATATATTTACATCTTATTATTTTTCTTCAATTTTACTGAAATTTAATATACAGTTGTGCACTTTGAGTTGTATTGCAAATACATTATTTGTATCATGAGTGCAACCTAAGATGCAGGTATGAGGGTATAGAGAGTATTAGGGTGGAGGTGCCGAAAGTGTAGGACTAGAATTTGAAGGAGGAGGGTAGAGGAAGTATGAGAGAGAGGGAAGAACATTCAAAGGTGTAATGTATGTGAAGATGTATAGTTAGTGTAAGGGAGAAAAGAGGGAGGAAGGGTCAGGAAGTGTGGGATGTTTTATGTCTATGAAGTACGTTCACATTCAATCTGATCTGGACTGTTTAGTCAATTATATCTACTTAATAAGCCTAAGGTACAGCTCACCAGAAGGGTCTAGCTGACTGGTTCACACAGTAGATCAACAAATACATTATAAATACAATTGAAGAAACTAAAAGGGTATTTGGAAATTGCAAACCTTTGCCAAACCTGATCATCCTAGCCCCCAAGAGATCCTTTCTCCAAAATTTTCATGAAAGTCTGCAGGCACAGTCTCATATGGCCAATTCAAAGTCGCGGCACATAGTCCTTAACCAGGGTGTAAGGAGAAGTCTTCAAGGACTGAATGCTGTGACTGTACATGTATATGTACTGAGTATTGTCTTTTTGAAATATAGAAAACAAAGACAGTATTAAAATTATGTGCAGTATTAAGTGGAACAAGCATCGGTATTTGGAAGTGGAGAATATGGTGATGTAATGGGTCTGCAATGTAAAGTTTTGCTTTTCAGCAAGAATTATTTTTTTTTTTTTTTTTTTTTTTTTTTTTTTTTTTTTAATGAAGTTGCTTTCTCTCTATTACCAATATATATTGGTGTTTGGGTTTTATTGAAACAAAGAATATAAAGGAATACTGGTAGCTGTGAGGGTTAAGCAGGTGAGTAAAGGTGTCCCTGAATCATTTCAAGGAAAGAAAAGTTTCCCATCATATAACAGAGTATCAGTAGATTGCATGTGTTCATAGATGTTGAGTCATAGATTCTAATTACTGTGTTGTCTGACACTGACAATATTACAAAGCTTGTGCAGCAAGATTTTTTATTGAGTTTCATGTAGTTAGTTCAGTATTTGTACCTTCACACATTTGCTAGACTTGGATATTTTCTGAAGCAATTTGTCTGGCAACTTTCTCAGGAAAAATAGGCAAAGGAGAAATGATTACCAGGGGGAGGTAAATTGTTTGTAATATGGAGACTACCAACTCTACCCAATAGTTACAAAAAGATGTCACCTTAACTAAAGTAAAGGTGATCTTGCATATATAATATGATACTGTTTGAAGGAATCAGTAACCACCTATTGACTGAAAGCATCTTGTTCCTTAAACATAGAAAACAGATAGAACTTAATCTTGACATTGGAACATTTAAATTATGGAGTACTGTACTGTACAATGTATTTGGAAGCCACCTTCCCCTTGGCCTCGGAAGCTTAACTGGAATGGCTCTTTGGGAATTGGAAGTCTAATTTACTCCATATTCAAAATGTTTTGCAGACCTGTAGGTGAAAAATTAATATGTATCTTGCCCTGTGTCATTAATTTAACACATGACACAGAATAAGAGAGGAAATTATTAAATCATATTTTACCAACCCTCTCACAGTAGCACGAGTGGTATTTATAAGTTCCATATTCAGGTACCCTTCTATAGGACCATTGTTTTCATCCACTGTACTGTCCCAGCCAGTGTGTTTTTTTTTTTTTTAGGTTTCAAGCCTGTTACCGTGGCCCAGGTCATCAAATTCTGAAAGTCTGTGTTTGATTTCACTATTGTTTAGTACGGTAGCAATGCATTTTTCTCCTTTGTCTGTTTGTACCAGAAACAATGCCTGATGAAACGTCTGTCTATTTCCCAAGAGTGCAGGCATCTGTAGTATACGTTCTAACATCATGTGTTTCATAAAGTCTTTTTATTTATTTAGAAAATGTTAGCCCTATATGTTTGCCTTTTGAGCATTTGTGGCCTCTTAGAAATATTTCTTTATTAGAGTATGAAGTTACTGGCTACGTACGTTTCCTTGCACCATTTCTGATCATAATAATTTGGTATATTTTGTGGCTTATATTGGCCTGCTTCTTTACCTCAGCTCTGATGTCTTGTTATGTTCACCTTATCTGAAGTAGTACAGCACTTGAATTCATGTTGTATGTACAGTAAGGGACTAAAGTTTATCTAATATAATAGCTCTGGGGGTATTCATATTACATAAAGTAGTTGAGTTTGAGACTGTTTCTGCTGAGTAACAGCAGAAAGTAACCTCCGGTGTGCCCAAGATTTTTGTATGTTGTAGGTACAGGTACTGTTCTGCCAGAGGGTAATATGGAAAGGATGGTTATAAGAAAATACATGTAAAGTAATTTTAGGCAAACTTAAGTCCATAACTGTACAATAACAATCAAAAGTTCCTCCCATCTCATATCTACATAACTGTACTGTACTGTATTGTGTAGTACAAAATTGCTGTGTAGAATTCAAGGTTGGAAGCAGTTCAGTCATTCTCTCCTTCCATCTTTGGTTCTAATCTCTCAGAAATCTTTGATCTCTTTTCTCATGGGTTATGGTGTATAATTACAGTTAATATTAATTACCACTAAGGGGGTTCAGCCTTGTAACAAGTTGGCTGCTAACCCCTGGGTGGTGAGCATTGACTAATAACAGGTAGCCAGATGCAGACCAGACAGATGTATAATATATTAGTAGTCCATAGGCTGCTTCAGTCAGGTGTCCATAGGTCTTATTTAGTTGATGGTGTCTTCATATGAATTTGGAGTAGGATTTGTTGGGTCTGTCATGGAGGGATTTCATGCAGTCTGTTATTGAGTGGAGCACTTCTGATTGTAATTGTTGTAAAATGTGTGTGCATATTATAATTATCTATGTTGGGAAAAGTTGAGCAAGGAGGTGGAAAGTATAAGTAAATTGTGTATAACATTGTGCTGTTAATTATTTTTCTGTTTGGCGGAATGGCCATGTACAGTATTTAGTTCTTTTGCTTCCATATAGGTCTGTTGTATCTTAGTATACAGTATGCAAAAAATGTCATGGGCAAAGTTAGGACAATGACTAGCACAATGGCTTCATAGACTTGATATGGAGGCATATTACTGGTCGTTATCATTCCTTGCCCATGATTATTCTTGCACATAACTCTTAGAAAAAAGTGGAGGAACTTTTGAGTGTGCTAGTACTGTATTGTTAGGCAATAATTTATTCAACTACCAGGGATCATCTAGTTGGTCTGATTTTATCCATTTGTGAATCCTGTCAGTTTTGTTCCTGTGATTTTAATTCTTTGTACCGAAAATTGAACCAATGTGTTTATTGTTCAGGGGGACATGATTATTAAGATTCATGGATGTTGGAAGGCTAACTGGTGGGACTTACTATTTCATTTTATTTATTTATTTACTTACTCTTTTTATGGGTATACACTTACTCTAGAAAGTATTGGTACATATACTAGTCTGAAAATTTTGATACCAGTGACAATACCGAATGGGATGTCAGTTGTTATGGCTGGTGTGTGGCTGGCAGGATAGGAGGTTGTTAGACCTGAATATAAGCCTACCATCCCTTCTGAAAGTTCACAAGTTGATTACATCTCATTGGTGTCGATCACACATTGCACTAATACTTCCTAGAATGAGTGAACCTATCTTTCTTTAAGAAATCATGAGTTGAGCTTACAGAAATGGGAACCATATAGTAGCCATTGGCATCAGACTACCTCATCCTCATCTACCATTATCACTACCTTCCTCTCCACAACCTCCTGTGTGTGAATCCTATTTAACATACCTTCTTCCCCATCCTCCTCATACCACCACCTCCCACCAACTGCCACTTTGCTTCCCTTTCACACCACTAGAACCACAACCTCTTCAAACCACTAACACTACCACCACTTATAACATTCCCCATACAAACTGCCACCAACCATATCTCCACCACCACCACCAACCACACCAATCCCCAATGAGCAGGCTATGGGAGTATGGCTGACCGCAAGGAAAACCGCGAGTCTGCGTGGCGCAAGCCGGGGTGGGACGAGGTGGTGGCGTACACTGTGCCGCTCATCCAGGAGTATCATTCCCGCATTCTCGTCCCAAACTACATCAGCCCTACTCAGTAAGGGTCTGTGGCGGGGCTCCCCTTCCCCCGCCCAGGTCCCAGCAGGCTTCCCCATAGTAGGAGAGAAAGGTTTGTCTAAGGTTGAAGCATTAACTGAATTAGTGCTAATTAGAAAATAAATCAAAGGTTTTTGTTTTTAAATTGTCATCATCTTGATGCATAGGTCCAGTGTATTTATCAGACAGGCTCTTTTTTTTAACAGGTACATTTGATAAAAATAACTATCATGGAGGCGATCCTCAGTGATGTCCTAAATGAACACTGTAGTTCGTCCTGTCCCATCCTGTTCCACAATAATTCGTCAGAGGTCTGCGAATTGATTGTGTAAGGAGTGCATTGATAGTTTATTTTTTTTTAGTTAACATGTACAGTACATTTTAAATTTATGTATATATGATTAATACCATGTTGTATGATATGGTAAAATCTAGGGATCATTCTTTCTTATTCTCTCTCTCTAACTACTTTCACCTTTAAGATTCAGTGTCTGTACTAGGCAACTGCTTATAATGTTTAGTGGTAGGTGCTGTACCTAGCCAGGTAGAATGGTACTTGTTTGTTGAGACTCTTTGAGATGTTAATGTACATCCCCAAGCCAATACAGTGCAGTAAATACACTTTCTAATCAAGTTTATTTTTTGCTGCTGCATTACATGATTTACTATATTTTCTGTGCAGTAACACACTCAGTTATTGGTAGTAGTTCAGAACCAGCACATGCATATTTATCAAGTAGGACTTAGCTGCCTGTAGTTCTTTCCCGTACAGTAGCTCTTTACCAGTTCATTAGTACCGGTAGTTTAGTATAAGTATGTGCATAAATATCATGTAGGCCATAGTTACCTGTAAATATTTTTTGTGCAGTAGCTCTCCTCAATTCATCAGTAGTTCAATATCTGCACATGTACTGTATATCAATCCTGTAGGACATATCATAGCTACTTATATTGTACTGACTGCTGAATAATGTTCAAATAGGAAGATGTTCCTATAAATTCAATTACTGGTACAGTTGGTTGTGAGAATGTAAACATTTTGGTTCATGTTATTGTATTGCTCTTGTAAATATGAATTGTTTCATTTGTCAGTTTGTGTGCTTAAGAATTGAGTCATATTGAGTATATTGCCTGAAGTTTACTGTACATAGAATACAGCTCTTGTAATGTGTTGCTTTAAAGTAATACTGTAGATTAAGCAATTTTGCAAGGCTCCAAAATTTCATCCTCATATTCAAGCATTGCATTCAGTAAGATCAGATATTAGCCAAAATACTGACTGCTCATTGTAAAGGATTGGAACTAGAATGTGGCTCATAATTCTGTAGACCATATGTAGATATACTACAGTATATATACTGTACAGCAGACTGGTGTCTGTGTGTGTGAAAGGTGTGCTTGTATAGTATGAAAGATTAAACTATTTTTAAAGTGCTGAGTTGACTTGAAGGCATATCCATAATCAATAAGAAATAAAGCTCCTTGATCCCACTGCTTAAGAGTCTGTATTAAATAAATGCAGTGTTAAACTCATCACTCATCTTTGTGTTTAACAGGAAACAAGCATGAAAGTCAAGGAGATGCAGTGTCAAAGCCTATGGTCAGGTTTTCTGTAATTGATGGTAAATATTCACAGCCAATATAAATCGCAGCATCCAATGGGATGGTGTGTAAGGTGGGATTCTCACTAGCCTGTTTGCATGGTGGACGTTCACGTTGATGACATCATGAGAGTCATATAGGCTATGGGCTCTAGCAATGTGAACCAGAGCCCGTCAGCCACCTCCCGAGAACGTCCGACGTTAAAGTTAAACTTGTCATTTTTTTTTAAAGTACAGTATTTTGGGAGCAACGGTAGCAGTGCTGCCCGTGTATAATGTTGTTGGCTATTCAACATATGAAAATGTGAACTAGAAATATTTATACGTAAAATAAGATATAATGTTATTTAAATATAATAAGGATTATAATATATTTGTGTATTGTTCGTCAATTTGTATAAGATTAATAAAAATGTGTATTGGAACTGGAAGCTCGGCAACACCGCACTCTAGTAGTAAACAAACTCACTTTAACCCACATGTGGAGTCCCTGGGTTCACAGTCTATAGCAGCAGACAGCTCTACATTACTATATTTTCTCCTAGTACTGTATATTCTGTTTTGGTCACAAGCAAAATTAGTCCAAATAGAAATACGTCCTCATCAATGCTATCAAGATGATAATGATGTGAATAAATGGCGGGAGCAGCTGAACGGAGCTCAACTCCTCCGTGCCTGCCCGCATGGATGTTATATCATCAACGTGAACATTCACCGTCCAAAACGGGCTAGTGAAAATCCCGCTTAATTCTGTACTCATTTGTGGCAGGTTTTACCAGTCCTGTGTAGCCTTTATGATACTATTTATGAAATTTACCATCAGCTTCAGAAAAGCAGACTCATTTGTACGTATATGGTTAGAAAATAATATTCTTTATTTCTTTTTTTCATGAACCTATTTGACTCCTCCTTTTCCCAGATGTTCCCTTAAAAAAGAACCTTCAAGCATGAATTATGATGGAGCTAAGCAGTTATTCTCTCTCTTTCTCTGTCTCTGTAGGAGTGTTCTTAAAGATTTAGGGATCATTCAGTGATGTATTATATATTAATACTGTAATTATATGGTAGTTATCCTGATGCAGATTTGAATTTCAGTACCTTTGGTATTCTTTATTCCTCAACATTTGTCAAGGTGGTAATGTATATGTTGATATCCTCTTTACTATTGGCAGATTTTTCACAAAGCATACAGGATTAATTCTATTCCATTTATTAGGCAGAGAATGTTAGATATAGAGTGGCAACTTAATTAACTTGGATATTTAAACAGAATGCACCCAGTGAAGCAGTACCATAATCATAATGTTAGCATTTTTGTCTTGTTTAATTTCCATGGACAGACTACCATAGTAAAGTATGAAATAATGTACAGTAATGTCCTCCTCCTCAATAATTCATATCATATATCACAGCCGCATCTTTATCATCTTTCAATATTATTGCATGTTTCCAAGTGTTATGCTAGTATTACTGTATTTTGTTCTTGTTTTATTATACCTTAAGTAATGAACCTTACTCTTATTGGTGTGCTTCTTATGATGTGTTTGCATGTAAATTTGCCCACCTCAGAATGTAACCACAAGCATCAGTATGCATAACTGTGTAGTCACTGTCTTGAAATATATTTCCATATCCCTTCCTTATGTTGTGGCAGACTGCATTTGAGAATGATGGATTGTGCAACTGTATGATGAATACAGTATACGTTGGTTGGAAGTCAGGATAATGAGGGGACAGAGTTCATTTAGGCCTACAATGCGTAGTCTAACTGATAAATTATGTTTACAACTTTGTAACATACCAAGATACATTAATTTTTGTTCTGGTGTTTTTCCTAACTAAAAATTATTATTTTAATAAATACTTCTTTTGTGTTGCTGAGTTATATATAATTCGGGGTTGTAAGGGTTTTATTGTAATTGTTGGTGGTTGCAACATATGTCTAAAGTTGCAGTTAGGAGAACTTTTCACAAAATATATTTTACTGTAAGCACTGTCATAACATAAGGGCGGATACAGGAAAACACTTAGTTAACTTGTACTTTATAGGGTAGTGTGCTTTTTCCTAGAGGATGGTATTTGCTCATTCTTCATGGCCAAACCAATAATAGTAACTCGTACAGTGACCACTCCATATACATTATGAGGAGCCACCATAATTGTCATTGCCCAACCCCTAGCTCGTATTAAATATGGCTCAGTAGCTTGTGTATGATGATTGTCTAATACAAATTTAACTCATAGCAATCCACACTTTGATTTTTATTGTACCATGTTCTGGTCCTACTTAAGGGGTTAAAATGTAATTGTCAAAATTGAAGTCTGGTGACTCCCAACTTTACCCTACACTAACCATCAATAGTGGGATTGTTGGCACAGTGTGGAGGAACTGGTAGCTTCCATTGTCCCATATATTATTAATTTCCATTACATGCTGGTGTTGAAAGGGAAGCAGCCAGAACTTATATGCCAAATATCATCCATTGAGGATAAAGCTTTTAGTTTTTGGTAGTTCTGTTATATGAGGGAGCTGAGCAATGATATTTTGGGTCATGGAGGTGACTCTGTTTTTAATGTCGACCTTTAATCAGTGACTGACTTCTATTTACATGTCGTGACTAACACCAATTGATTTATATGATAGGAGGAAAGTATTCTTGATGTCCAAAGGTGAAGAAGTCCTACAATGAACTAATGAATAACAGTGTACATCATGCATGCCATACTAGGACCAGCACGAGACAGTAGCGTGTGTTGCAGAGAGTAACTTCTTTTCTTAGGGTTATTAATGTAATATATAACTAATTAAAATAGAATAGGAAGAGGAAGCAAGCTGGGGATATTTCTCAGTTAATAGTAAGTTTCAGATACTTTATATGAAAAAAAATATATAAATTAGGAACAATGCTATTTCATTTCAAGCAATAAGGAAAATAAATTCATTACTTGAATATATTATAACTACTGTACTGTACAGTATAATAGTGTCCAGAATATTTAAAGTAATTTGCAACAACAATTTCATCTCTTTCTCAAGACTAAGTACAGTACTTAAATCAGCAATATTATGATTATTTTCTGTTAGGAATATTTTACTACCAGTATATAAATAGGAAAAATTCAATGCATATGTACTAACAGAATTGTCCGCTACCTCAGGTTATGACTCACTGGATGGAAGGAAAGAAGCACGAGAGAATGCTTGGAGGCATCCAGGCTGGGATGAAGTAGTGGCATACACTGTACCACTCATCAAGGAAATGCATGCCCGTATCCTCATCCCAAACCACTTTTCACCAGCACAATAAGGAGGTGAACACCATAAGAAAAATATTGACACTACAGAAGCAACAGTCATCACACAGAACTACTGTACTTGTCGTCTCTTTACCAGTGGATTACAGAAATAAAGAATGTAGATTAGAATTCACAAATCAGGTTTATGGAATAAACACCACTAGAAGGAGGTGCCTTTATTGACTGAGTTTTACTATTAATTAAAGACAGTACTGGTAACAAATTATTGTCAATAAAGGCTCCTTTTCTTAAGGTGTTTGTTTAATTTCTACAGAAACCAACATCCCAGAAAAATATTATTATAATTCAGTAGATTAGTGAGGAATCGACACCCCAAACGTAAAAAAATACCTGACTATGACCCATATGTCTTGACCCATAAAAGTTAAATTGTTTATCAATTCAGTGAGAAATTAATATCCCACAATATAACCTTCCCTAGTTATAGGTTGACCATGCAATGCAAAATCAATTGACCACCTGAATCACTTATGACCATCCTCAACACATTTTGTTTCCTCCGTGCAATTAAAACCATAATTCAACCTCAAGTGACAAGGTTCACCATTGTAATTAGGAAATTGATACCTAAAACAAAGCAACCCACACAAAAAGATTTGGTTTTCACTAATGCAGGTAAGAATCGGTACACTAAACTACAAAGCTTACCTTAGACAACTCATCATCTCAATACTGTAAAACATTTAACACGGGACATGCTTTACATCTGATGGGCTCTAGTTAGCGCCATATGCAAGTAATGTACATCGAAGGTTGGGCAATTACCTTGATGGTATAAATGTTCTAATGGCACTTCATGGAGCCTTTGTACCAGTCATTGTCATTGTCTCTCCTAAGACCTTTTCTAATTGTAGCCTCCAGGTAATCATTCAGTACATGAGTACAGAAAGTGGGTATAATTTTGGCAGGTGAAATGGTTGTAAACTTTGTCAAAGTAAAGTTATAATTTTTGACAGTTAATGATGTCACAGTTGTAGAGAAATAGTCTGTCACCCACTAAATATTCAGTTTCTGTTGATAATATCTCGATGATTTAAGTGGCTTGTTGAGGAGATTAATTTGAGACTACTACATTCTCCAAACTGTGGTACAAAACAACACATATACGGAGGGAGTCCCTCTCATGGCATGATTAGAGGAGTCGATAGCCTCCTATTCATCAGTAGCATTAGAGATGTCTGAATGATATCGGCTGTTGCAACTAAGTGCACCTACAGTATATGGAAGAATTTACTTTTGTCATCAGAGGCAAGAAGTGAGAGGAAACTTGCATCCATGACCTTACTTCTTCCTATCAGGACATCTCCCATCACTTAATGTGTCATACCTGTCATCATCATGTTTAATCTATGAATTGTTGTGTTTGCAAATTTGGCCTTCATGCACAGAAAAGCTGGACTGCATACCGTACTCAGTGCCCAAAGTTTGATACAATGAGTGTATTTGTTCTCATTTATCACCAAACATACATGCATAATGCATAAGAATTTTAGAGATTTTATACGAGTGCAACAGATATTCCACAATGTACCCAAGTGGCAAATTCGCACCTACCTGCCTCCTTACATCATGACGTAACAAATTCAACATCCCTCTACCACTTGGTTCAATATTGGAAGGACAGATCCTAGGAAGCTGCTGATGGGGAATATTTTGTAGCTTCACCTTGTGGCATAGTACTGTACTAGATCAATTTAAGATCAGCACTCATCTAAGGTGTGCCAAATTACATAATATACCTGACATCTGTAACCCCTCAGAGTGCACCAAAAGATGAATAATCCAGGTGCTGTTAATCTCAAGGATCTACCGTACACTTTTAAAACATCTGTAGGGGACACCTTATTCCAGGGCTCACTAGACACTGTTGTACAGTTTGATGTTTTGATCACATGAAAGACACCAGCCCACGTCGTAGTTCTTGGGGCCACATACAGAAGTCGTGGGCTATTTGATGATACTGTAATTACTTGTACATTGCTCCATAGGCATAGCACAAAACCATCATACCAGCTGTCATTGTGTTACCCATGACTTATCTTGCATACACCCAAGATGATACAATGAAAGAAGTTGTAGTATTGCATAATACTATTTCCATTATGTCAACACACTTGAGAAAAGTTGATAGTCCCTCCAGATACTCTCTATATTCCTGTATCTACCTGACCACTGATATGATAACCTCACAACTTGACACACCAGGTGGCATTAACCTCTAAAAGCAGAACATCAGACACTGTCAAACTTTATAAATCTTTGTTTGATGCTCTAGTGTATATATTATTATTAACTTTCACCATGCAGCCCAATTCTTCTTTCTTATGGCCATGTGAAAGAAAAGTAATTTGTTTGGTGATCTCAACTAAAACAATGATTCAATGAGCATATCATTGAGCCATCTTTACTGGTCATCTTCATCACCTGGCCATGACTTTGTTGCATATGGCTTTTAGGAAGGTGATTGTTTAATCTCCAAAAATATACTGAAGACCTCTTATAGAATACAAACGTGAACTGTTGCTGGGAAGGGTTGCTATAGCAATCACCACCTCATGTATATATTTATACATAGAGATAATATAACCAGAAAAATTATATACTGTACTAAAAATATTATTTGTATTGTAAAATATGAACACAGAGAAATGTGTAATCAAGAATATGAAGAGGTTATGTGAGGCACAATGTACAAAGTTCTTACAAATGAAAACTACCATCATTGTTTTTGCACAGGTTCAGCAAAAACAGTTGGACGGTTCAGGTATCAAGATCAGATAGTGGCACAGGCTAGTAAGCCAAGTCTTTTACATGGACAGTGGCAAAGTCTCAAATTTACATTTGTGTGTACAGTACTGTATTGTGACAGTCAAGTTCAAATTTAAAACGAAGTGTACATAGTAGAACAGACCTGTATTCAGACCTGTTTTGGGGGGACATATTGGTGTGAACTGTATCTCTACAAGATGTGGACTGTCCTCTGTTCAAGCTCATGTGGATATGAATGAATGATTTCTCAGGTGTTCAAGGAGTTTCTTCAAGAGTGTTTATTGACTTATATATCATGTTATAATTTTATTTAGCGTTGGATTGCAGTTACAGGAAATTGAAGCAGTCAGACTTGGCATGTACTGTACTTGAAGAGGACATTGATTCCTCTAGACCACTGCAAAACATAGGTCTGGGCTGCTTTGTATTGAGTTTGAAGTAATGTTAAAGACCCCAATATCTGACATAGACCTGTACAGTTGATCAAAGATACTGTACTACGCGGACACCAGTAAGCCCAGTGTTTAGTATTTAATAGCTATGTTACATTATGTTTTAATGTATGAAGGCTATGAAGGCAGGAAAGTGTTAGACATGTGATGTTGCTTTCTCATTCAATATTGCATGATTTTTCTACCGTTTTATTTTTGTGTGATGCTCTTGAAGGTTGAGCAGTGTTCCCTCCCTCCTGCATCCTGTTTATTATTGTGTACACTATTCTGCACAAATCTCGGTTGTCATGTACTATCAACGACAAAAGTCGTGTCGCTATCTTGTCTGATGATTAATGTGACTCAAGAAACGTAATGAAATCCCCACCACAATAATGTCCATGCCCCGTATAGTTAGCTCTTTACCATATGTTTCCACCAAATTAACGACACGACTTTTGCCTTTGATAGTACAGTATTCTGCTCTGTTTTTTATATAATAATTGACAATGATAATGGTTATTACCATAACTGTACACATTGTTGTTGATACTCTTACAATTTTCATATCTTAGAAGTGCACTTGTTAATGGTTGGATTATATTATATAACTCCATTATTTTACCCTTATACTCCAGATAATGCTCTATGGTGCATGTCAAGCTCATGGGATACACCTTATAGTATGTGCAATATACCACCACAATTTGGGATCTGAATTGCATTGTATCTATTTCATGCTTATCTACCTGTGTCCCTTGCACCTCGACTCACACACGGTGCCTCTCTTGATTGTCCGCTTCATCCTGTTTTTGCCACCACTGTTCACACCACCAATGCAACCAGATTATCCATTTGATGAAACTCAATCTGGTCTATTCTTAATGCTGTTTTTTTTTTTTTTTTCTCAAACATTAATAGTCAAGGAAGTACCAATTTTTTAAATTGTGAATAACAGCGATTTTGCCCACCAGCCAAAGTTGATGCACGGATTATATCTGAAGCATAAGTGTTGATATGTAATTATTTCTCCTTCACTTGGATTTTTTCAGTCTTCCACATTTATTAGAGATGTGAAGAGCCTAGTGGTACAGAGATGGCAACTCATCTCCCACAATTATTGATTATTTATGTTAAGATGAAAGTGTACCTATTATGGTGATGTTTATCCTGTACAGTTACCAGCAAGTGACTCTACCCAGTCAGCTGTGTTTGTGATGGGTAGCTAGCTACTGTAGCATCAGCCTTATACTTGCATACCATCTCTTAACTAAGTTCACTTCACACAGTCACACTTCCTGTATTTTTATCATATATGGTAAGCTACCATTCTCAGTGGCAACAGAATGTGTATCCTTGGGTATACATACAACTGTACTGTAACTCCGTGCCTCGTAACTATATACATAGTGGTCTTATCAAGCCAAGGGGTGGTTGAGAATCTATCAACTGTATTATCAGAACTTACGGAAAATACAATGTATTATACAATCATGCATACAAGTAGCAGTACTATATAATTTATTTTGAAAATGCAAGTTTTTTTAAGGAAAATGGCATTATGTAAATTTAACCAATATTCATCATCACTTAGAAGGGAAAAGCACTAATGCTTCTTTTGTTTGACCTAGCATCTCACTACTGTAGAGGTATCTGAGAATCATATGGAGTTTTACTTTATATCCTGTGGAAGCCAGTTAACGTAGCTTAGCAGTCTCCCTCCCATTGCTTGCATTGTGCTCATCATTACAGCACAGTCATCACCACCTTCAAAAGTAAACTGTAACATCTCTGGGGTTAGTTCTGCAGAGACAGGTACTTTTCTGGCTCGAGGGGATCACAGTTTTACCATCTGCCACTAGTCTAGCCTGTGTCCACTGGAAAAATGAAAATTGTTGTACATTTCTCTGTAATTAAAAGAAATAATTTAATCTTTTTCACAGGTGAGTTTAACTTTCCCATTGTACTCATGTAGCCCTATTCTCATTGTGCATCTTTAGAATGCCTGGCTACACAATCGTTAATTAAATGTTCATTGTCAGTTATGGGGCATGGTATGGAAGCAGTGTTGAAGCAATGTTCGTGTAAATAGAACAACTGAACTTTGGTGTTGAAGTTAATAGTCGAGTGGCCACCAGCGTGATCCCTGCCATGGACATCCGCACACTGACACTCTGCAATGGTGGACACTGCAATTCCATTTTATTCGACAAATACTGTACTAATGCAGCTCATACAACTGTAGGGACCGGCAATGTTTATGTCAGATCAAGGGTAACAGTTGAGAAAACCGAGGTGAGTAAAGTAAGGCAGACTACTGTATATGGAAGTGTATTCTCACATGAAAGGTCAATGCATTGTGCATGCTAGAAACAAAAAGCACTTTGGGTTCGAGAAAGTTAATTTAACTTTTTCCTATGTAGGCAACATGGTCTGGCTTAATACAAGGAAACAGTGCAATCAGTTATGTGGAGGGGTAGCGTCCTGTTTGGCTGTGCGCTGTGAATTTGAGCCAAAATATATTTGTTCTTGCCTAGAAATGGGTAGTAAAAGTATCCATAATCCTTACTTTTTGTATTTGGAGGTACTAAGATATATTTATACCTCCACTACCACCACAATACTTCTACTACAACTACCACCATCTCCACTATACCTATACCTCTAGTACTACCACTTTCTCCACTAGTATTCCCTTCCTCCACTACCACCCCAATATCACCATATACTAAATTAGTATCACGTTCTAGCCAGTAATATTTACCACCACCAACATTACATTAACACCAGCTCCACCACCACCACCACACTCTTGACAACCTTCACCACACTCACTCTGTACCATTATCATCATCACCACACCACCCTCATCACACTTTCTCCACCACCACAAGTTGCAACAACTTACCTGAAGTTACAGTAGCCTATAGTTTTTAAAATGGCATGGCACTGAACCAATCTCCCAACACTCGACAGACCACAGCAGCTACACGTAATATGTTTTTGAAGCCTTTTCATTCGAAAATATTGCAGAATTATTTGCACGTGTTGAGTGTAAAAGAGAGCGCGTGTGTGTGTGTTCAATGCGTTATGAAATTCCTAATTAATTAGCCGTGTGTGTATGTGATCTCACATAAAGGGAACTTATAAGGATTTTCAACCAACATAATTGTCAACAAACTGAGAGGGGATGACGAAGGAAATTCATGTCAATTTAAAAAAAATGAAAATATTATTAGGCTAATTGGTAACTAGACCCAGGAGCCAGCAGCAGACTCCGAATGTCACATCAGAGCAGTGTTGCCTAGTATTAGAAATTTTCCCTAGACATGAAGAATTAGAGGTATCGATGGGGGGAAATTATATAAATATTGTTCAAGAATAAATAGAGAAATGTTTACCAGCCTCCGACTATTTTCAAGGGTAAACAGGGAAATTTTGAGGTAAAAAGGGAAATTCTGATGCTGTAGTTGGGGAAATTTCGTCAAGCAGATCTGCCATTCTATGGATAGGTGTGCCTGCCATTCTATGGATAGGTGTGCCTGGGATGGTGGCAGGCTGGTTCTCATTCAACAGTGTCGATTAATGTACTATACAGTACATAATATTATCATCCCCGTGACGTAAATAGTTCGTAAGGATGAATATTGCGTATTATCATGAGGATTTTTCCGCCTTTTCTTCTCCTGAACTGTTCCCGTTCGGTATTGTGGGGTTGTAACCAGGCAAGAGTCATCCATAAATAATTAATTAATTAATTAATGGACAACTTCGACAATCTAGGGCAAAACACTCGAATCTAGGGTAAAATCGACAACATTCTAGGGTAAGATTTCATCAACTCATGGAAGCCCTGATCTGGGTGCGGATTCTGGCAACACAGAACTGACAGAAGAGAAGTCGGTCTGAGATTTTGAGTCAGTCTGGCAGTCAGTGTGTGTTTGCCAGGTTGAGAAGAAGGTTGTACTCTCCTTGCCCGGTGATCCTTACTAATGGATGCTGGATAGTCATTTAAGGAAGTTATAAATTATCAGTGATTCTTTGTACGTGTGGATTTGTACATGAAATATCAGTGTTCATTGGAATATATTGTGCTTACGTTACCATATCAAAGACGAGTGAACTGGTCAGAAAATCGCAAACTAGTGTTGTGAAGCAGGTTACGACTTACTGCCCACTGATAGCATAGTATATAGTTCGTGTGGTTGTAGAAGTATTGGTATGAGGAAGTGATGTGATACCTGCATCATGAACAACTCTATCGCTTAATAATTCTAGAGGAGGACATATACTCATCATATTCACTGCCAATCAATACAAGGTAAGGGTTACTTCAGAATATAGTTAATATTTCCACCCGGGCAATTCCCCTGATCAAATTTTAAGTGATAAAATGTGTGCTATGTTATTGTAGTGTGTGTTATGTTAAAAGGTTTCCTTTGTCGTTGGAAAGATGTGGTATCTTTTGAATACTACACCTTAACAACTTCGCTGTTTCACAGTAGGCCATAATAAGGGCCACTTGTCAGTGGACGGTAGCTGCCACTGTTTTGTGGTGGGATGCTGTCAACGAACCACTTGTTTGTGGCAACCACAGGCTACCTTACCTCCATCAAGGATGTGGTTATAAGGTACAGTACCGGTAGCGTGTGTTATCGTAAAGTTCCTCCAAAAAAACTGGAGGTCATATATATATTTTGGCGTTTCTCCACTTCCCATATTAATACATCACAGTCAAAACATTTACTGTAGCTATATTGGCAAACTACAACCAGCTGGGTCCACTACAACACTAAGTCGCGTTTATGAATGCCCCAAACTTAAGACCACCTCGAGGCTGGCGCCCAATCGTGTTTTTGGCACGTCTACATTGTCGGATCGTCCACTACAGAACTGTCACTGCCACCGACAAGTGGTCCGCGTGTGGGGTGCCATATAATTATATTAACGGTATATATCACGGTCACCAGTAATAAGCCACCGCGTAGTCTGGCGAGTAAAATGAACACGGTCAATACTTTTTTCCGGTTGCCATGAAAAAATGGCTCGTGTGAGGGCTGCTATAGAAATACTTGTGGTTTAATTCTCGCCACGAAACAGTGGCAACCACCATCCACTGAAAAGTGGCCCGTTTGGGCCTAAGGCATTTCTATACAGTACAGTATTTTGATTTCCCGTATCTTTCCAGGGAAGATAAACCTTTGTTGGTGTTTGCACAGTCTTATATTATAACTAATAACAGTAAAACATGTAAAATGTATGCAATCTACAGTATTAGGCCTATATAACCTAAAGTTTATAGACTATGCGATCATAAGGGATGGTATGTTATAGCATAATTTGCTTTGCCAGTCATGTAGTTTCAGATTTCTCCTGTGGACGATAAGGAGGTGTTGTCTAGTGTGTATAAAACAACCATATCAGCTGTGATAAGTGTACCATTAATCGGTGATCGTTGTAACAAGTGGTTAAAGTGTTCGAACAGCTGGCAGGGGTAGGCTACATATAGAACCATGCTACATACCATGGGAATGTAAACTTCGGCTAACCGCTAGCGATCTATGGATATTTTAGCATAAGAGACATGCCTGTTGGAATTATGCATGGGTGTTGATTAGATTTTCGAGACATAGGTATAGACTAGGTGAGAAGTAGAAATATTGAGAGGAGAGAGAGTGCAGAACTAGAGACGAAGTGTGGGTTGCAGGGAGGGAAGGAAGGAGGAATAGAAGCACTGAGGCAGGGAGAACGAGAGAGGAATGATGGGCAGATGGGATCAAGAGAGAGGGCAGATGACAGTGAGGGAGAGGCAGGAAAGAAGGGAGGAAGGCAGAATGGAGTGATGAGAGAGGGAAGGTAGGGTGGGAAGTGAGGATGGGGGGAGTGAGAAGGAGGATCGAGAGACGGGTGAGAGGGAGGATGGGGAGAATGAGAGGTACGGAGGGCAGGAGACAGGAGTGAGAGGGGGAGAGGGGAGGGAGGGCGGGAGTGAGGCAGTGGGACAGGAGTTGACTGACCCAGTGACTCTCCCTCGCTGACCAACACCCCCTCTCCCTCACCACGCTCCCTCCCTTCCTCACTCCTGCCCTCACCACAACGCTCTCTCTTTCACTCTCTCTCTCTCTCTCTCCTTCAATCTGCCACCCTCACCTCACTCATTCATTTTGCCAACCTCACTACGCTCCCTCTCTCCTCTCACTCACTTTGTCCCCCTCCCTCATACTCCTACCCACACACTTCCCCCTCTCGCTCGTTTTTTTTTTATTTACACTTCTCCCTATTTCCCTGAGACTTGTGTGAACCCTTACACAAGTTACACTCCCTCTTCTTCCTTTTTCCTAGTCTCAAATTTACACCATTATACACTCCCTCACTCCTTCCTTCCTTTCTCCTACTCCTCCCTCAGTCCTTCCTTCCTTTCTCATACTCTCACCATCGTACTCTCATCATCGTACACTCACACCTACACCACATGACCCGACGGTACATAGCCTACATAAACAATCTTGGTACACCAGAATAAATGCCAGTGTCTGAGCAAAATGTTCCAGACTGGTTACATTAGTCTATTGTAGCTAAATCTATACGGTACGAATATAATAATGATGAGGTGTCCAATGAATGTTATGCTGAAAATTATTTATATAACAGTTTGTCCAGTCTTTTCCATTTGAGTGCATAGGCTACAAATAATTGACCAAGTGGAAGTGAAATCTGGTCCATATTAATAAAGGTGAGAATCTTTTGTTGGTAAATTGGAAGAAAGTCTCTGAGAATTCCTCCAAACTATGCCACGAAACAGATCCCCTATTAGTACCATTGAGGTCATCTGTTGTTTCTTTCTGATATAAGCTAGTTAGGAGGAATCGGTAGCCTTCGAACAATATATAATCTCCCCATAAGTCCCGTTATCTTAATTTATGACCTACAGCAACACCCACTCATTATGTACTGTACAGCAGACGTCGTACTCTTCTCTAACACGTGTTTTGTTTATGTAAGAGTACGGTAACTCGTGATTTATTATATTTCAGCCCCCCATGAACGACTCTTGTTGGTGATAGATACAGTACGTATGTGGGTCAGGTGATAACAGGCAAAAAATACCTTAGGCTAGGCTACCTCACCACAACACAAGCGATTGCACATTCTGACCTTTAGTGGGTGGCAACAGATACGAGTTTGGATTGGGATTGTATTGTAAGTTTGGCATAATAATAGTGTAGGTGATATCAATCTAGTGCTGCCAGTAGCTCCAAGAAGTGACTGAACGATTAATGGGATAGGCTATTTATTCTCTTATTGGTGAATATCCTCCACACAATGCCAAGAAACGGATCCCGTACTATAGTAACATTTAGGTTGTCTGTTTCGTAGCATACTTTGGAGAGATCAGTAGTCCTCCAATTCACCAACTAGAGAATATCTCATTTAGGGAGTAGTATAGTGTTAGTTGGCTAAGTCTGGAGCAACTGGTTCCTCCAAACTATTCAGAGCAACAGGCCACTATTTATTTTCGTTCACCTGGTCCAGTTTCTTCGCTACATTGGAATAATCAAGGCTCTCTAATGTACCAAAAGTATATTACCACCTTAAGCTAAACTAGGGCTAGGGTATGTGCACATATTACGTGAAACTATTTGTCACTCGATAAATCTAATCATTGCTTCAGAATAAGAGTTGTTTTGCTTATATCCATGTTGGATAGCCTCACCCCAGCGAGATTGTTAATTATTATTGAGTGATGAAATAGTCCCTCCCCATCCTCTCAATAATTATAAGAATTACCGAGCAGTTTCGAACAAAACTCATGCATTTAGATTAAAGAAACTGATGTAGGATGTAGGCTATGTAGTCCAAAACATTCACAATTATTTCAGAAACTACAGGATATTGTAGACGAAATGTGTTTATCCCAATGTTCACCAGTTCGACCCTCCTTTTCATATTCGGACATTTTATTTTGTGATGATAGGTGACAAATTGCTTTCTCTGGCTTTTGAACGACTCTCAAAGTTCGTACAAGAAACGGCTGGTACGAATTTCACTTGCCATGAAGATTGTGCTTGGTTTGGGGAAGTGTTACACTATGATGTAGTCGAAAAATTGGAGGAAAACGAGTCCTTCAAATAATAGCACGAAACACCAAGTATAGGCTTCGGAAGGAGCCCGTTTCGTGGCATAGTCAGGAGGACACAGAAGCCTCCAATTCTCATACATAATCACCTGGTTCTGAAGGGGGAAGAACAGTGTTGGTAAGATTTGGAACAACTGCTTCTTGCACACTATTTCAAGTAACAGACCTACATTATTTTTGTTCATTTGGTCTGATTTCCTGACAAACTTTGGAGGAACCAAGGCATTACAGTGTTCAAAAGTATAATACTCCTTCAGTCAGGTTTCCCCAAAGCTCGTGCTGCAAAGAGAGGCACTACGGTACTGTATATTGGACAACATAGCCTAAAACGCGCCTATTGTTTACTATTCATCAAAGCCTAATATAGCCTAATTCTCCTATGTCATCTTTTCCCCAGCGGCACATTACATAGTTGTGTGTGTGTGTGTGTGTCAAAATATAGAACTAGCCTAGGCGACATTCTTCAGCAGCATTCTTCTCTCGTGTTCCACCCAAAGCTTTCAATTTGAAAACACCTCTTTTGGTGCTTTGTACTAACTGCTGACAGCTTTCGTAGTTGTTGGAGCAGTGTTGAACATCAAGTATAAGACCATTAGTTATATAGCTCTCAGGCTTGTAGTACCGTAGATAAAGTAATGTCATCGTATCCACTATAAATGTGTATTAGACCATTGTGTTGACTTGGAATACTGGGCATGTAACCTTTACAATTGATACTATTCCTGTTACTGTGTTGTGAACACTTGTCTCCCCCCCCCACCCCCCCGCACACACAAACACCTGACCCCTCCTGCACACGGCCACCTCTCTCCTCCCTTTACTTCTACCGTCCGTCCCCGCCCAGCACCTACCTCGTGCACGGCTATCCCTCCCTCCCTCCTACCCTCCCTCCTTCGCCCCCAAACGCCTCCTGTTCCTCCAGCACTAGGCCACATCTCCTCCCTTCCCCCCACGCTCATCTCTACAGTTGCTGCTCTCCCAACCCCTGCTGTCTGCCCTCCCCCCTCCAGTAAAGCCCAGCCAGACAACCAAGCAGTCCCTCCCTCCCTCCTTCCTCCAGGGCCTGATGTTCCTTATTGTCTCCCTCCCGCTTTTCTTCCTTCTCTCTCTCTCTCTCTCTCTCTCTCTCTCTCTCTCTCTCTCTCTCTCTCTCTCTCTCTCATCCTACGTCGTGTGTTACGTCTTTCAAACCCATACGTAACATCTTAAGAGGGTGCTATGCTGTGACGTCCCTTGGTTCCAGCATAACTCACTCCTAAGCTTTTAAATATTCCTCTATTTTTCCTTGTTCTACCTCGTTAGTTTGCTGTTTTTTCTCTCTTCTTCATCCCGAGGGGCACATGACCTCAGTTTGTATCAGTAATTTCCTTCTGGTTAATCCTTCGTGCCTGTTACTATCATACAAAATAATACACAGATACAGTTGACCGCACTCCCCTGAGGGTCACATAGCGTTTTTCAACTCTGGTCGTGATAGTATTCCCGAACCACCAGCTCGAAGCACTCATTGGTGGCAGTGAGTGCTTCGAGTTTGGTTCGGGGTTACCATCTCGGCCAGAGTTGACAATGTTATGTGGCCTTGAAGGGAGTGCGGCCAACTGTACAACCATAGACAACGTAGGCCTATCCATTTGTCTGATATTACCCTGTGTAGTAACTTAGTCTAATTAGTTTGACCAGAACCGAGGTGACGGAACCCAGGCCTTTCTCCCCAATGTCCATTCAGAAGTTACACACAGTATATTTGTGTGAACATTTTGGCTAGAGAATAAAAAAAAATAGCATACCCTATAGGCCTACTGTGGTAATGCTAGTGTAGGATACTTATATGTGTAGCTCTTTTGTAGCCGAGTTGTATTTGTTTGGTGACTAGTAATAATAACACTTTTTTTTTCGTTGTCACATTGAATGAATTGAGTGCAGTAGGCTACGGTACGGTACTTCACTCTCCTTCCGCTGATAAACACATTCTCAGCAATTCGAAGGGTTGTTTGGGCCAAGATGATCATTGACTGTAAGTTATAAAAATGTTATATTTATTTCTATTTACCCTCCTCCTCTTTACCTCACGTCATCTCTACTTTTTCTCCCACCTCCCCTTTCCTTCTTCCACCTCCTCTCCTTTTTCTACCACCTACCCTCTCCTTTTTCTCCCACCTCCCCTCTCCTTTTTCTCCCACCTCCTCTCTTCTTTTTCTCCCACCTCCTCTCTCCTTCTTCTCCCACACCTCCTCTCCTTTTTCTCCCACCCCCTCTCCTTTTTCTCCCACCTCCCCTCTCCTTCTCCCACCTCCCCTCTCCTTCTCCCACACCTCCTCTCTCCTTTTTCTTCCACCACGAGGCCACAGACCACCAACAACAAAAAGCAGCATTGACCTTATCAGTTTTCTCATCTGCATTTTGTAATTCTCGTCTGTATGAACTGAGCTCCGTTACCAATACAACAGCCAAGGCCAAAACAACATGTTCTCACTTAGGTTTTTGCTCTGGTATCTACAGTCTGCTAAAAAAAAAAATCACTAACTAAAATGATCTGAAGGAGAGATTATTTTGTTGGCGAATTTTGAAGGTCTCTGATTCCACCAAACAATGCCACGAAAAAAAGATCCCCAAGTAATTAATATAGCATTCAGGGCGTCTGTTTTCTAGTGTAGCCTAGCGTAGTTTGGAGGAATCGGTAGCCTGCCAATTTATCCTACCAACAATAGAATCTCCCCTTAAGTAGTTAGGCCTTGTACACTCGTGATACATAATTTCTGACCAGAGTGTGTGGAGCAGAAAACTTTGCTCATTTCTCAACCCAGTACACCTAGGCTATAGAGGCTGAGTTCGAAATTCGAATGCAGGGTGTGTGAAGAAACGCTTGTGCTTTTAGTTCAGTGTATCTCAACTTCTTGGAGTATATATTAAAAATGTATTAGATATTATCCCCTATTTTGATGCAGAAGGAAGCTCAGCAACTTAACATCACCTCCCACAACACAATAAACTACGGTAGGAGTCAAAAACTTTCGAAACCATGTGCATGTGTCAATATGTTCCTGTGTTGACTAGGCTACGGTGATTTCCTTATGACGGAATCGATTTTTTTTTATTTCTGCATCCGACTGTATCCTCACCCCCAACCCCCAACCCCACCCCATCGTGGTGGTGGTGGTGGAGTTTGCATCTTCTTGTTCTTTTGTTTCGCTCGGTTTGCGCCCCGTCACACTAGGCTATACTTGTGTTCGTTCACCCTGAAAACCCGTCCCTGCCCCTGACCCTGCACGGAGAGTCTCGGTCAGGGTAGTGGTAGGGGTAGGGGGAGGGCAAGGGTTGGGGGAAGATGATGGGAGGGGTAGGGTAGGGTAGGGTAGGGGGAGAGGAGGGAAGTGCAAGAGTTGGGGGAAGAAGATGGGAAGGGGAGGGGAGGGCAAGGTTTGGGGAGAGGACAGAGGATAGGGAAAATAGAGGAAAGGGCAACGGATTGGGGGAGAAAATGAGATGGGAGAGAGAAGAAAGAGGAGGATAGGGAAGAGAATGGGAAAGGGAAGGGAAGGCAAGGGATGGATGGGGAGTTGTTGGGGGGAGGGAAGCCAAGGTAAGGAAGACTGGGGTGTAGGAGAGGATGTGTGTGTGTGGAATATAAGAATAGGATCCCGAAGAATACCACGAAGGAGAGAGAGAGAAAGAGAGAGAGAGTTAGTTGTTTGGTTTACCAGCAGCGCCCCTATAACAAAGAGAGAGAGAGAGAGAGAGAGAGAGAGAGAGAGAGAGAGAGAGAGAGTTCAAATTCAAATTCAAATTAATTTATTTTTCCACAGGGTAGTGGCTATTACAGTCAGTGCATATTATGGTAGACAGTCGTCTACTCGTCAAACATTATAAAAATTAAATAACATAGAAAAGCAAATTAGGTTTGTTATGAGTGAATATGAAATTACAGTAGTACAGTAGTACATAAAATTACAATAAATATAAAATTACAGTAGTGATATAAAAAAAAAGTTAAAAGAGAGTAAATAAAAATATCATTAAAACTGAATGTTGTTAAAAGAGAGTAAATAAAAAATATTTTTAAAACTGAATGTTTTTAAAAGAGTAAAATTAATAAAAAATATCATTAAAACTGAATGTTTTTTAAAAGAGTAAATATAAAATATCATTAAAACTGAATGTTTTTTAAAAGAGTAAATATAAAATATCATTAAAACTGAATGTTGTTAAAAGAGGGTAAAATTAATAAAACATATCATTAAAATTGAATGTTGTTAAAAGAAAGTAAATATAAAATAACATTAAAACTTAATGTTAGAGAGAGAGAGAGAGAGAGAGAGAGAGAGAGAGAGAGAGAGAGAGATTATGAAAGATTACGGTACTCAGGAATGTAAACAGCAACATCTAAGTTGGTATAGGCCTACTATTCTAACAGTGATCTACCTAAACAATATGAAGGAATGGACATGTGTATAGAAGAAAATGCATATAGGAAGTAATAAGGATCTACGTGAATTATTGTATGAAGAAATGGACATGATCGAAAAAGATGCGTATGGGAAGTGAAAATTGTGTCGACCTAAACAATATAAAGGAATGAATAGGACAGATGAAGATGCTTAAGAGAAGTTAAAATTATCTATATCTAAACATTATGAAGCTTCGAATGAACAGTACAGAAGAAGATGCTTAAGAGAAGTGAAAATTATCTATACCTAAACATTATGAAGCTTCGAATGAACAGTACAGAAGAAGATACGTAAGAGAAGTTAAAATTATCTATATCTAAACATTATGAAGCTTCGAATGAACAGTACAGAAGAAGATGCTTAAGAGAAGTGAAAATTATCTATACCTAAACATTATGAAGCTTCGAAGGAACAGTACAGAAGAAGATGCTTATAGGAAGGAAGTATCTCTCTGCAGGAAGGGTGGGTGATGATGCATGGTAGCTGTGTAAATCCATATGAGATGACTACTAAGAAGGGAAGGGTATTATTATTATTATTGGTGAAGGGAGGGATGAATGGGTTACTTATAAGGGGTTAGGTAGGGTAGGTGTCATTTGTCAGGGTCATGTATTTTGGTAGTTTGGGCATGTGTCGTAGTGAAAAGGAAGACAGACAGACGTGGCAGGAGTAGGTAGAAGAGAGAGGTGTGAGAGTTGGAGTGAGAGGAGGGAGAACTGGAGAGAGAGGAGGCTGGGTGGGAAGGTGGCAGGTGAGTTGAGAGAGTGGGAAGAAGAAGAGGGAAGAGGAACAGAGTGGGAAGGTGTAAGAAGAGTAGGAAGAGGAGAAGGGTGGAAAGGTGTAAGAAGAGTAGGAAGAAGAGGAGGGGAGAGGAACAGGGTAGGAAGATGTGAGAGAGTAGGAAGAAGAGGAGTTGAGTGGGGAGGGGAAGGGGGGGTGAAAGAAGAGGAGTAGGAAGAAAAGGTGTATGAGTTGGGGTTGAGGAGGGAGAGGGCAGGGAGAGTACCGAACCCTGGACCGGCGAGTGAGTGTGTGGATGTAGGTCACTCACCCACCACACACACACACACACACACACACACGTTGACCTGCTCGCGCCCACACTACATTGCTCTATACCTACACCCATGCACCCTCATTCCCCCACCTCATGCACCCTCCCTTCAATATAGACCTCCCCCACCCCCCTATACACATACATCTTGACCTTCACACACACACACACATACACACATTTTGCGTTTCAACACCCCCTCCCACTTCACCTATCCCTCCCTTTACACACACACACACACACACACACGCTACACTTTTATATATTTTTCTTTAATCAAGGTTATCCGTATTGCACGACTTCCCTTCCTTCCCCCCCCCCCCTCTTATTCCCTTCCCTCCCTCCTCCCTGTATCCTTCCTTCATTCCTTCTTCCCTTTTCCCTGTCCCTCCCTTCCGTATCCCTCCTCCATTTCCCCATCCCTTTTTTACCCCTGTCTCGTTGCCCTGTCCCTCCCTCCCTTTCCCCTGTCCTTCCCATATTCCTTCCAATAAACAAGACACCATTATTTTCGTTCATCTGGTCCTGTTTCCTGGCATACTTAGGATGAATTAAGGCACTTTAGTATATAGTACGTACTACATTATTATTTTCACTCCCAAACTCTTCCATATCGTACATTCCTTCTGTTTTAATTACCGTATCCTTCTCTTCTTAGACTCACAAACATACCATATATATAGCTCTTTTATTTTCACTATGTAACTCTTGTGATTATTCTGTGCTCCACTATATTATGTTTTCCAATACTTTCCTTCTTTACTACTCATCACTATCCCCACCCAACAACCTTTTACATGCACGTTGTAGAACAGTTAATTCCCCTTCTCCTCCCCATCCCTTTTCCAGTCTTTGTTGTCTATCCCTTCTCTCTCTCCCACGCACCTTCCTTCCTTCCTTCCTTCATTCACTCATCCTATCTGTCTATCTATCTATCTATCTATCTATCTATCTATCTATCTATCTATCTATCTATCTATCTATCTATCTATCTATCTATCTCTTCCTCCCTTCCCTGCATACACTGCAAGCCAACACCCCTTCCCACTTCACCTACACGCTCCAACACACACACACATATTCTGGGATTCAACACCCCTTCACACTTCACCTATCCCTCCCTACATACACATATGCTGGGATTCAACACACCCTCCCACTTCACCTATCCCTCCCTACACACACACACATACACACTTACCCATCTTTATTTACCATTCCATTACCCCTTGTGTCATCAGTTCCTTTCGTTTTATTATTATTACAACAATCCTATATATTCTCTATGCAGTCCTTTCCTTTCCCCTGACTCCTACACCCCTATAGCCTAGCTGGTCATGTCCTCCCACACCATCTTTACTCAGGAGTGTTCAATTAGTCAGCAGTTTATTCCCTTGTAAGTCAGGTATTACTCGGTGCTTGAACCTTTATACTTAAGACATTTAGGAGAAGTGCATTGTTGATCAATCTGTTGTATTAAGGACCCTGTGATCGTGTATGAAAAATGGAGGCTTCTGATTCCTCCTGACTATGCCACGGAACAAGCTTCTTCCCTATAGGTGGTGTTTCGTGGCAATATTTGAAGGACTCGCTAACCTTCAATATTCTAACTACATCACAGGGTCCCTTAAAGTAATAGATAACACTATTTTAATACTTATATTTTCTGACCTTGTACTTCGTTGCAATTTAAGTATTAGCACATTGAAAATCAAATAATTTAGGATAATGAAGAAGCACACTGTTTTTAGATTATATAATTTATGCAAAACGTATAAAGAGAAGTGCAGTTGTGGAATACCTTGCACCCTCTGTCTGCTGCCATATTTGGTGTCACTCTGCCACATAAATACAGACAACCTTTATCTTAATTACAGGTTCCTTTGGCTATGCAGTCACAAACACTCTTGCACAGGTGGCAGGGTTATTAATTAAAGACTGAAGAGAATATTGTCTGGCCACTAACAAAAAAAAAAAGGAGAAGGTGGGTAGGGATTGTTTTCTGTGAGTTGTTTTCCCGATGGGCATTCTTCTTTGATTGGATATAGCCTATAGCCTCAGTGTTGTTGTAAGGTTATAACACCAGTGTGATAAAGCTGCATAAATAAACAGAGTGTGGTAAAGTTCCTTAAACAAACAGTGTCGTAAAGATCCATAAACAAACAGTGTCGTAAAGTTCCTTAAACAAACAGTGTGATAAAGTTCCTTAAATAAACAGTGTCGTAAAGTTTCTTAAACAAACAGTGTCGTAAAGATCCATAAACAAACAGTGTCGTAAAACGCTAACAACAGTGGTCTAACTCTAACAACAGTACTCTAACTCTAACAACAGTGCTTCATAACTAACAACAGTGTGGTCTAACGCTAACAACAGTGTGGTCTAACGCTAACAATAGTGCAGTAGGCCAATACGGTAATGTGTGCTATCACAACAGAACTGCGAGGCTCAAATGTCACACAACGGTACATACAAGCCTAAAAAAAGATATGACACATGCACCGTTTCCAGCATCCGAGCCATTTCCACCTAGGCTATACCTTCTGAGACACTCGACCACACACACACACACACACACACACACACACACCTTACCCACTCTTTGAATATATACAGCTTATGCAAATGGGACGAACTCAAACAATAAACCACAAAAGATATACAATAGAGAAGAGAACCCATGAACCAATCCCACTATTCCCGAGCCTAAAATTAATAATAAAGAGTTAATTAATAAAGGAACCTTGTGATGTAGTCAGAAAATTGGAGGTAGCCTAAAATAATGAGTCCTTCTAAAACTCCCACGAAACACCAGCTACGGTATATAATAGAAAGAGTTTTATTGTTTCGTGGCACAGTCAGGAGGATTCAGTAGTCTCCAATTCTCACATACACGATCACAGGGTCCTTAATTAAATGCCGGTACCGCTATATATACACATGTTACCGTTTATTTTTTTTTTTTTTTTTTTTTTTTTTTTTTTTTTTTGTTCAGAGGTGTTCCCAACTTGTAGATCGTGAGGCAATAATTATGGTAATCCTGTTTTAATAAGATATTACCGGTTTTGTTGCTGTTATTATTATTATTATTATTATTGTTGTTATTATTGTTGTTGTTATTGTTGTTGTTGTTGTTATTATTATTATTATTATTATTATTATTATTGATGTTGTTATTATTATTATTATTATTATTATTATTATTTTTGTTGTTGTTATTATTATTGTTGTTAATGTTATGGTGGTGGTAGTAGTAGTGGTGGGATAGACTACATAGGCTTATATTATGTTCTCACGGTGGTAGTAGTAGTGGTAGTAGTGCTTGTAGTGGTAGTAGTAGTAGTAGTGGTGGTGGTGGTATAGGCTTCATAATACAAGGTTCCCACGGTGGAGGCTTTAACCTTGTACCCAGGACTGAGTTACCAGTACAAGGACACACAAACATATATTAGTAGTAGTGTTATATACCAGGTAAAACTTTTATTACGTAATTATTGAAGTAAACTGTGTGTGTGGGTGTGTATGTATGTATGTGTGTATGTGTATGTGGGTGTGATTGTTTAGTGGGTTCGTTGTTTATTTATTATTATATTATTATTATTATTATTATTATTATTATTATTATTATTATTATTATTATTATTATTATTATTGGTGTTGTTATTATTACTCTTTTTTGTGTGGGTGTTTGGATACTGTTGTTTTGCATTGAAGTTTGCTAAAAATATGACGATTTTTTTTTTGTTTACAGTAGTTTGACCATAACTTTACAAACTTGGAATGTGTGTCCAGAAAAAGTTTACTAAAAAATAAAATATAATAATAATAATAACTATGATAATAATAATAATAATAAAAATAATATTTATAATAATAATAATCTCTAGTTTCCCATGACACAAAAAGTCGAGGATAATTTGATAAAAAAAAAATAGCAATAAAGATAAATCCCCTCTAAAGAAAGAAGTATATAGTTTTGCTGGTATAATATTCAGTCTTATTTTGTTTCGCAGTTCACTTCTCTATAACCACCACTACTATCGTTTATAAATATTTCCTCATAGACATTCCATCATTTAGGTATAATACTGGAACCACTTATACGAATGATTATACTTTCACTCACTCCCTCACCTCACCTCCCCTCACCTTCCTTCCCCTCCCCTCCCCTCCCCTCACCTTCCTTCCCCTCCCCTCCCCTCAGCTCACCTTCCTTTCCATCTTTTAGTTTCCACCCTTCCTACCACTACTTCCTTGTTCCGTCCCCTTGTTTTTCCCATCACTTCCTTCCCTTCCCTTTCCTTCCGTCCCTACCTTATTTCTTGTGCTTCCTTCCGTCCACCTTGTTCCTTCCTCTCTTTCCTGTTTTACCTTCCTCTTCTCTTTTATCTTCCTTTCCTCTTTTCCTTCCTGTCTCTTTTTAGAATGCTCCTCTTCCTCATCTTCCTTCCCGTCTTGTATCTTCTTTTCCTCACTCTTTCCTCTCCTTCCTTCCTACTATACACTCCTCTCCTTCATTCTCTTCATAATCACGTTCTCTTTACTTCCCTCCATCACTATCTCTTTCCCTCCTCACGTTCTTTTCTCCTTCCTCACGTCTTCTTCTCCTCCTACCTCTCCTTCCTCACGTCTTCTTCTCCTTCTACCTCTCCTTTCCCACGTTCTCCTCGCCCTCGTAACATTTTCTCCTCTTCCTACCTCTCCTTCCTCACGTTCTCTATCCCTCACTGCCTCACGTTCTCTTTTCCTGTTGTTACTGCCTCGTTTCCTGTCGCCACAAGACACATGCAAATCCGGCACCACAGTCATCCACTTTCTCCCTCCCCCCTTCCCTTCCTGTGGTCTGTGTGTGTATGTGTGTATGTGTGTGTGTGTGTTTCTGGCTCTCCCTTTCATCCTCGGTAGCAGTAACAGTTCCCATCTCTCTCTCTCTCTCTCTCTCTCTCTCTCTCTCTCTCTCTCTCTGTGTGTGTGTGTGTCCCCTCGTCAAAAGTTGCCCTCGGGGGGGTGGGGGGGGGTGGATATGGTGTACATTTCCTGCACAGTAATAATGACAATGAGGATGTTGAACTTATTTATTAGCATTACGAAACTAGAACAACAAGTCAACAACCAGAGTACGGTAGCCTACAGTAGTTTGTTTGGTCATTACGGTACGATTCCTCCTTCATGTGTTGTTGCGTGACGAGGGAAACAGAAGAGTCCCTCCCTCCCTCCTCCTTCCCTCCTCTTGGGTTGAGTGTTGACGTAATGACTTGTTGTGAAATATCCAGACATATACAGTATATCATAGGCTATACTTATCCCTGCGTAGCCTAGTCCACATTAATAGGTGTACCCCTAAACACCACCTATTGGGAAGGAGTGTGTTTGGTGGCATAGTCAGGAGGAATCAGAAGCCTCCAATTCCTGTATACACGATCACAGGGTCCTTAACTCTTATTGCAATAGAATAGGAACTGGACGACGAAGAGAACTTTTCCTCGAAGTAGTAGTTTACAAGTACCACCTTTGGACATATCAATACCCTGATAATAACAGGTACACGTCTCTGCAAACATAAAAACAAAACAAAAAATATCTTCAAGGTTGATCAGAAGGTGAATGCCAAGATACGAGTTTGTAATGTGACTTGTAGCCAGGCAAGGTTAGCTAGAAAATGGACGAGTTGGGGTTTATAATAAAAGAGTTGGTGGCGAGAATCACAAGGCTCACACACGCTAATGTTTTGTGTTTATAAAATAATGATATTGAAGAGGGTATAAAATAATTAGCCTATACTTGGATGGGAACTTGAAGATGGTAGTACAATTATGGTAGCCTAAATCTGGAGTAACTGATTCCTCAGAATTAATGAGAGCAAAATACAAATAAAAATATCGTAATAGTTCTTGTTAGGTATAGTTATAGTTACCGTAGTTGTTATAGTTATAGTAATTGTTATAGTACCGGTATACTAATATTATTGTTAATACACTGTTGGCTTATACCTATGATAAATACCTATGATAAAGCAGTTAACCAATTACTGTTTTAATGTCTGTAGTTATAGTGGTAAAAATATCCTACAATTACAATGTGCCTTGTCTTGAACAGTACAATGGCGTGACAAGTAAAAAGAAGTTTGACAAGCCAAAATGTTTCCTCAACTCTTATGAAATTACAACAATGGAGTCAACTAAACCCCGAGGTGATGTTGACCAATGTTGTTTCACGTAGATCTTTTAAGGGGGTAATTCACTTTTGTTGAGTTTGGAGTGCCTTGATTCCCCCAAAGTATGCCCAGGAAACTTAACCACAAAAGCCAAAGTAATGGTGTTCTTATGTTGCGTGGAATAGTTTATAGGCTAATATTTATAGGCTAAAAGATGTTAGTCTATAATTATTAGCCAACACATACTAACAAAGGCTAACTACATACTGTTCTCTAAAGGGAAATAAACTCAGAGTATTAAGTTTATTAGATGAACTGCTTAACAACAGTGTTAATGTCAGCCAAGAAGACAGATTAAACAAGTAAGTTTTTTGTCTGATTTACGGTAGACTGGAAAACGGTAGTGGTTTGTCGACGCTGTCAGCTCCTAAAGGAATAATGTTTACATGTGCAAGGTGTTACAACTACTATCAACCACTTCACACATCCCCGCCTAATCTTAACTGTCCAGGTTTCACACACACACACACACACACACACACACACATTCTCTCTCTCTGGCTCACACCTCCAAGAAAAAAAATCAAAACTAACTCAAAGATGAAAAAAAAAAAAAAAAAAAAAGTTCCATCAGAGAGAGAGAGACAGACAGACATACAGAGAGAGAGAGTGTGTGTGTGTGTGTATGTGTGTGTATATAAAAACTGAAGGTAGGTAGCCAGGCAGAAACACTTCCTGCTGTCACCTCTGATGGACCTGTCATGAGACTGTTTGTCATGGAAGTTTGTACCGAAGCCTATAAAAGGATACCTGGTGGTGGATGGTCTGGCAGAGAAGAACACTCACTGGTTCTCTCTCTCTCTCTCTCTCTCTCTCTCTCTCTCTCTCTCTCTGTGTGTGTGTGTGTGTGTGTATGCTCTTGCCGTTGTGTTTACTTTAATAATAATGATGGTGACTAGAAGTGAAGTTGGTAGTGATGGTGATGATGATGATGGGTAGAGTTGGTTGTAGTCATAGTGGTAGTAGTGGTGGTGATGGTAGAGTAAAGGTAGAAATGGTGATAACTAACTAACTATCTAACTAACTAACTAACTAACTGACTGACTAACTAACTGTGATGGTGTTTATAATGGTGACGACTGGCTTGGTGGCGTCTGATTACCTATATACCTAATAAATAATAATACCTCTAATTCCTGTGCCAACATTGAACTACTTTTGAACCATGAAGCCTATTATTCGACTAGGCTATAAACCTGTACTTAATTTTTATATATCTAGCCTAATGCCTTTATTTCCTGTAGCAACAACTTTGAAATAGTTTTGAGCCATGAAGCCAATTATTCGACTATAAACCTGTAATTCAGTGTGTGCTGTAATTTTGTGCATCATTTATTTTTGTAACGATATAATTACGGCGTTAAACATGAGGTTAACCTACATATTTCACAACTTACCATAACAGGTTAAAGGGAGAGTAGGCTATAATTTTGGTACATTGGAGTGCCTTGATTCCTCCAAAGTATTCCAAGAAACAGGACGAAATGAACAAATATAATTGTGGCCGGTTACTTGGAATTATTGGAGGAATCATAATCAAAATTGTACTCGTTGCCTTCGAACCCACAGATTGAGGTGGTGCAGCATCCTTTCTTGACTGGAGAAGTGCCTAGGCTATACAGCTGTTCTCTCTAACCCAAACTCCCATACCACAAACCACACACACACCCTCACTTCATTCTGGTTCCCAAAAAATCTGGACCTGGCTTAAGTAAAATGTTGTTTAATCTTGCTTACATTGGTCTGTTAGGAAATAAGGAAGGTTATGCCGTAACTAGGCTACAGTACTTCATCTGTTTCAGGTACACTCACTATCCAACATATGTATCCAGGCTTGCTACGAATAATGTGATCGAGTAATAACCGAGCTCAAGCAAATATAAAGCAGGAATAAGCTTTGAAATTGGTTCACTTGTATGTCAAATTATTCGAAACTTCAACAAGGCCTGGATACAAATTTTGGATTGCGAGTGTAGCCTACTGCACAGAAGCCGTCCTGTGTATAGATAGGGATTCTCAATACACTAATTGTACTGTATTATAAGTGGTCTTCATGTGTGGCATCTCGTCTATATTAGGGACTCTCATTTGGTAACCTCACCCAAGGGTTCTCATTTCTGTTAGAGATCTTTATCAATCGTATAGAATTGGTGCAGTAATAATGAATTTTCGTCGAATATACTATTGTCAAGAAATGAAGAAGCTGGCTGGACTTACCGACCAAAGAAATGGAGGGAATAGAATAAAACAAATCTAGTTGATATGTTTGACAGTTTCTAGGCTGTAAAAGAGTAATTTGCCGTTTATATGCAGTACAAAATATATGATAAAAGTGATTTGTTTACAGGGATGATGGTTTATTTAATTGCTTGTTTCAATAAGTCGACATTCTATACCGGTAGTAGCATTTGTCAGCCAGTCAGTGTCTTACAAAGGAACTATACTACAAAGTGTCTACAATATGGTGTTGTAGGTTTGTTTATGTTTGTCGAAGCAGCCACACTACTAGGCTACACTGAACCACAAAACCACAGTAGCACATCCCAGACCACACACACACACACGCACACACACGCACCTATTACTTTCACTCGGGTCTATGATGGTACGTCACAGCATATTGGTTCTTCTTCTCTCTCTTTCATCCTCCTTAAACACACACACACACACACACACACACAGTAGAGGTAGAAGGAGAAGAGAACGTGAGGATGGAAAGAGAGATGGAGAAGAGAACGTGAGGGAGGAGAGGGAGGAGCAGAGAACGTAAGAAAGGAGAGATGTGCGTGTGTGAGGGAGGAAACGAGAGAGGGAGAGAGGGAGGAGGGAAGGAAAAGAGAACGTGATTGAAGAAAGGAGAGAGGGAGGAAAATATAACATGATGGAAGGTATATATATTGAAGGTATGTGTGTGTGTGTGTGTGTTATAAAGATCTCGTTATTTTATTCAATTCCCACCTCATTCTCTCTCTCTCTCTCAGCAGTTTGATGTAAAGATCTCATTACGTTATCCATTTCCTACCTCATTCATCCCTTCCTCTCCATTAGCCTATGTTCTCTGCATCCTCTCTCTCTCTCTCTCTCTCTCTCTCTCTCTCTCTCTCTCTCTCTCTCAGCTTCCCATTGTGCTTCATCTCCATTCCCTCTCTCTCTCTCTCTCTCTCTCTCTCTCTCTCTCTCTCTCTCTCTCTCTCTCTCTCTCTGCTATCCATTGTGTTTCATCTGTTTTTCTTCTGGTGGTGCGTGCATCGGTGTTTCCGTTCATTCGATCCTCTTTTGTTCCGTCGATCGTCTTTTGTTTCGTTTGTTTACATTGGGAGTTCCGTGTTGTTTGGCCTCCTTATAGTTTGTGTGGGGTCTTTTTCTTTCTTTAACATTGATGCTGCATCAGCATTATTATTATTATTATTGTTAAAGTTATTATATATACTATTATTATTATTATTATTTTTATTATTATATTAACCACTTGCCACTGCTTAACCTTTAACTGGTTTGATTATAGAAAGAGAAGTTTCACAAGGCGGAATGAAAGTTAAGTGTAATTATAATAAGAGGAGTCATGAAGGGGTCAATGAAGGGAGACATGTTGTGTTCGTAAATAATGAAACACCATTATTTTTGTTCATTTGGTCCTGTTTCCTGGCATATAATTATATACTTTGGAGGAATCATGGCACTCCAATGCAACAAAAGTGAATTACCCGCTTAAGTAATGATAGCCTGTTATTTATTATCAAACCCTGAATAAATATGTACCATACGAGAAAGTAAACATTAAAAAAAAAAAAAAGTTCATTGTTTTTTGTTTTGTTTTCTCTCAGTTGTGGGTTCGTTTCAGTCAGTCCTACCAAACCTTTCGTTCATTTAATCTCGTAGCAAAGACATGTGTGTGTGTGTGTGTGTGTGTGTGTGTGTGTGTAAGAGGTGGAACAGATGTACTCGTAAATTTAAAGTGGAACGGTGATGTACTGTATATATGTGAAAGGTGGAACAGTCATGTAGTATATGTGATAATTATGTGGAATAGCCTATATAGAGATGTGTATGAAGAGGTGGAATAACGATATGTATGAAGAGAGAGGTGAGATAAAGATATGTATGAAGAGAGAGGTGGGATAAAGATGTAACCTATAATTATGAAAGGTGGAACAGATGGATATGAGAGAATTAAAAGAGATGTATGCTATGTGAAAGGTGAAACAGATATAGATGTATGTATGTAAGGTGTGTAGAGTATAATAATAATAATGGAAGAAGGAAAGGTAGGGAAGGTTAGGTAGGTTATAGGGGTGAAGGATGTGTGTGTGTTAGGGGTTAGGTTAGGTAGGTTATAGGGGTGAAGGATGTGTGTGTGTGTGTGTGTGTGTTAGAGGTTAGGTTAGGTAGTTATAGTAGGCTCCCTAAACGTGTATATAATTGTTACTTCAAGGGCGACTATTTTTTTTTTTACTTTTTTTTTTAAGCAACCATTCAGATGAGCACCCAACGCTTTTTTTTTTTTTTTTGTCAATAATTAATATTTCCCAACTCTCTCTTTCTCTCTCTGTCTTTCTGTCTCTGTCTCTGTGTGTGTGTGTGTCTCTCTCTCTCTCTGTTTATCTCTGTCTCTCTCTCTCTTTCTCTTTCTCTCCATACTAATTATAGGTTTGGCCTAGAGTTACAACACGTACGATAGATCTTGGCTACACGAGTATAATAATATATAGTTGAAGCTGCAAAGGAAAGTGTAAAGAAATATATCTATCTATCTATTTATCTATCTATCTATTTATCTATATCTATCTATCTATCTATCTCTATCTATTTATCTATATCTATCTATCTATTTATCTCTATCTATCTATCTATCTATCTATATATCTATTTATCTATCTATCTATATCTATTTATCTATCTATCTATCTATCATTCTATCTATCTTGTCTTTCTTACATTGTTTTTCCTTCGTGTTTGTTGTCATTTCGTTGTGTTTGATTTTCCTTCGTCATAATATGCTGTCGTCTCGTATTTTTTTTTATATATATATATAGACCCCCTCATTTTTCATCTTACCCATGATCTTACCCATTCTACCTTCCTCCCATTAACACATCCCTCTCCCTCCTCGACCTCTCCCATACATCTCATTTATCCACTCCCTCACTTTCTCCCCTCCCCTCCCACCCTCCCCACACATCTTTCCTGGCCTTCCCCCTCCCCTCCCCCTCTTCCACACACACACACACACACACACACCTCCCTTCCCTGGCCTTCCTCCCCCACCACCACCACCACCAACCATCACCCATTTCACCATTTAAATATATTCATCATTACCCATCTACAAGAAACCTTAACCTATTCATCTAATCATTTCCTCAACTATATACGGCTAGTGCCTCCTATTCCTCTTCCAACCCCCCTTCCTAATTCCTTCTCTCCCCTGCCCACCCACCCACCCACCTACCTAGCCTACCCATCTCTACAACAAACCTTATTCGCTTCCACCTTTCCTTCATCCCTCTACTACTCATCTTTCATCTTATATATCTTCATCATCTGTCTCCTTCCTACCTCTTATTGTTTTTATAACTCCCCACTTCATTTTTCCCTCCCTCCTTCCCTTCCTTTAACAAACAATTAAATCTCTTGCCTCATTCCTCACACATTTCCCTAATAAACTAATACTTCCCTTCGTTTTTCCCCACAACAAACCCTCACAACCCCAAACCTCACCCCTCCCTTCTTTCCCAAATAAACCCTCGCCTTTCCTTCCCTCATCCTACAACAACAAACCCTCGCTTCCCCAACCTCATCCATCTCCCCTCTCCCTCCCTCGTACAACAACAAACCCTCTCTTCCCCAACCTCACCCCTCTCCCCTCTCCCTCCCTCACTTCCCCAACCTCTTCCCTCTCCCCTCTCCCTCCCTCATACAACAACAAACCCTCTCTTCCCCTCCCCCTCCACCCCATTTCCTCCCCTCTTCACAATTACTCCGTTGAAGGTACTATAAGTGTAAGGGTAATTGAGATTAGGTGGTTGTGTCGGGGCCGGATGAGTGGTTAGGGCCGCGTGGGTCAGCGAAGGTTAGGTCACGTTGGCTGGTTGGCTGGCTGGGGGGAAATTTATATGTATGTATGTGGAAGATGCGTGGAGGGTGAGTGGATGGATGAGTGGGTGGATGAGAGAAGCTGCTTAAGGAGGAAATTCGGTGTTGGTAAATTTGGAGCAACAGAATCCTCCAAGCTATTTCAAGCAACAACAGAACACCATTATTTTTGCCCCTATGGTCCTGTTTCCTAGCATACTATGGAGGAATCAAGGCACACCAATGTAACAAAAAGTGAATTACCACCTTAAGGGGATAGTATACTTTTGGTACATTGGAGTGCCTTGATTCCTCCATAGCATCCCAAGAAACAGGACCAGGGTTACAAAAAATAATGGTATCCCTTTCCTTCATCTTTCCCCTTCCTTTCCCTTAACTTCTCACCCTAACCCTTCTTCCCTTTCACCTTCCTGTAACACACAATGTAAAAAAAAACTTCTTTTATCAAATTCCCCTTTCTCACTCCTTTCTCCCTCCTTCCTCCCTTTCTCACTCCCTCCATTTTAACGAGACTGTATTTTTGCTTACGTTTAATAATTCCTTTCAATTTCTCTTCCGTCTGTCGTATCATCCTTTAACATCCTATTGTGTTCACTGTTGTACCTTTCCCATATATTTCTTTCCTACATGATTTCTTTCTTGTCTTCTTCCTTTCCCTTTTCTTGGTGGTATTTTCTCTGGATGTTGTTTGTTATTCTCCAACTTTCGTGTGCGTGTGAGAGAGAGAGAGAGAGAGAGAGAGAGAGAGAGAGAGAGAGAGAGAGAGAGAGAGAGAGAGAGAGAGGGAAAGAGAAAGAAAGGGAAAGAAAGAGTGTGTGTGTGTGGCTGGCTGAGAGCGAGTAAGTGTGATTATTTTTACCTAACCATCACATACACTGTAGTTGCCTAATGAAACCCCCACAGGATTGGTACTTGTGGGTTGCATTGAAATCTCCAGCCGGGTGAGAAGAATACAAAGGAACCGTAATGAGTGGAAAGTCACTCGGAAAAAAATCTTAGTTAGGTGGATACAAAAGGTTACAAGGAAAAATGTAGGTATTCACAGACCTGCAGTTTCACACCAATTACTTCATGATACACACGCTGTTTACTTCACACACACTCACACACACACACACGCACGTTTACATACATACTGTCATACACTCACATGTAATATGATATACAGATGGACACACACCTACGAACACACTCAAACATAAAAGTTTTACACTCTCTCTCTCTCTCTCTCTCTCACACACACACACACTCTCTTTCTCTCTCGCTCACACACACACACACACACACACACACACACACACACACACACACACACACACACACACACACACACACACACACACACACACACACACACACCTAACAAAGCCTCCATCAACATGTCAGTAAGAGGAAAATAAGATGAGGAGTGTGAAGAAAATGATATACAGTGATACAATAATGATGACCTGTTACTTTCACCCCATAACGTGTGAAGGGGGGTGTGTGTGAGAGAGAGATAGAGAGAGAGTGTGTGTATGTGTGTGTATTAAATTTTAAATAATAAACCAAAGCACTTAGTAGTTTTATGTGTTTACGTGTGTTTGTGTGTGTGAAAGAGAGAGAGAGACAAAGAGAGTGACAAATATATAGAGAAAAACAATTGACCAAAACTGTTGTAAATGGAAGAAAATAATTAAACCAAACAGGTGATATGCAGTAGCCTATAATATTATAAGCCTGCAATCCAACGTGGTCTGACAGTGAGTCCCAATTATTATTCTACTATACTACGCTACGCTGGTGCCGATGAAAACAAAGGAGGGAAGTGGTGATGTGAGGAGGCAGGAAAATTAAGGCCAGTTTACTTCCCAAGAGATCAAGGACGTTCTTTATATCTTCCGGAACTGTTGTGTGTATGAGAGAGAGAGAGAGAGGGAGAGAGAGAGAGAGAGAGAGAGAGAGAGACAGAGAGAGAGAGAGAGAGAGAGAGAGAGAGAGAGAGAGAGAGAATTTTTGCATATAGATGGGCAATACTGAAACTGTTTATTTTCATTGACGTTTACCAATTATCTTTCTGTCTTGGCTATCCATCCATCCATCCATCCGTCTATATACATCAGTCAGATTTCCCTTTCCATTACACACACACACACACACACACATTCTCTCTCTCTCTCTCTCTAACACACACACACACACACACACACACACCTTCAAACAACAACAGTGTTCCTATAACGCCTCATTTACGCTTCCTCCCCCAACACCAGCTGACGAGAATACGACTCTGTTTGGTTCACATGGCGAGGGTGATGAGGCGTAGAGAGAGGGAGAGAAAGAGAGAGAGGGAGGGGGGTTGTAGTGATAGAGAGAGAGAGAGAGAGAGAGGGGTTTGAACTGCATCATCATCTATACCTTTGTCATCACCAGCACTATATCTCCTCCATCCATCAAAAAAAAAAAAAAAAAAAAAAAAATACATCACCTCTTCAACACACCAACACACACACAACAACAACAACAACCACAACAACCATAAACAAACATCAACAAAACATCATTATAACCACCACATATAGAACACTTTATTTCACTCTCACTTTATCTTTGTTTATTTTGTTTATTTTGTTTTCTTGTGAATTTATTTGTTTATCTGTTCATTCATATATTATACAGTACACTATGCATGTCTGTTAATTAAAATATATATTGTGTTGTGTATTTTTCTATGTATCTGTTTGTGCTTTAATCTATTTACATATGGCCTATAGGTACCGATATAGAAGGGATATACAGTAGGCCTAGACACACACACACACACACTCTCTCTCTCTCTCTCTCTCTCTCTCTCTCTCTCTCTCTCTCTCTCTCTCTCTCTCTCATTTTCAACCTCAGTTCCAAATTTCTTGCTCATATTATCTTCGTCAATTTCCCACTTTTTATGACGACCAGTGGGTTACCGTAGCACCGTTTTCTGTTCCAGTTTCCCGCCTTTTATGGTTTGTTGTTGATGGTATTATCATTATTATTATTATTATTTATTATTATTATTATTTATTATTATTATTATTATTTATTATTATTATTATTATTATTATTATTATTATTACTATTATTATTATTACTATTATTATTATTATTTAACTCTCCTTCCTTTCTCTACGTGTTTCCCGCCTTTTTTTTAACCCGCCTTTCTATCTGTCCGAATTTCCCGCCCTTTTTTGTTTTTTATCCCTCCTTTTTTTATGGGGTTTAATATTACAGGTTGATGTGAGATTTCCCATAGTTTAGAGGGAGACTTCCTGTACATTCCAACTTTCTATGGAATTACTGTATTATTTCATTTTCGTGTTTTTGTTTTGTTTTGTTTTGGTCGGAGCCTCCACACTTACACACTTACAGGTACCAACCACACTTACACACAGGTACCACACTTACACACTCAGGTACCACACTTATAATTTAGACTATTTTTATTATTATTATTCCCTTTATTATTATTATTATTATTATTATTATTACTTTATATTATTATTTTTATTACTATTACTTTTATTATTATTATTATTATTATTATTATTATTATTACTTTTATTATTATTATTATTATTATTATTATTATTATTATTATTATTATTATTATTAACTTTTAATACTAATCCATTCAATTACGTAAACAAAATAAATAATAATAATAATAATAATAATAAACAAACACAGTATGGAATGTAGACTCATAAGTTGCTAACCTTCTTCAAGTTTTCTGTTATACCGCTAAGTTTATTTTATTTTTATTTTTTTTTTATTTTTTTTTGACATGTATATATAATTTATTTATTTTTCTTCGTTGTCTGTGCAGTTTTTATTTTTCATATTTTGGCCTTTACTTTCCTTTGTAGGTTTGCATACGATTTATGTGTATTTGTATGTATGTATGTATGTATAAAAGTATGGATATATGTATGTTTGTATGTATGTTTCTTTTATGCTCGTCGTGTTTGTGTAGGCCTATATGTGGGTTATGTGTACTTGTATGTATGTATGTATGTATGTATGTATAAAAGTATGGAGATATGTATGTATTGTATGTATGTTTCTTTTATATGTATAATTATTCTCGAGTTTGTGTAGGCCTGTATATAGGTGGTTTATGTGTACTTGTATGTATGTATGTATGCATGTATAAAAGTATGTATGTATGTATTTTTTGTGTGCATATTTTCTTGTTTGTTTGCATATTTTCTGGTTGACATTTTTGACTAATTGTTTGGCCTTTTATTTCTACGTGAATATTATATTATATTATGTCATATTATAATTATATATCTTGTTGAATGATTATATTATTATTATTATTACTTTCATTATTATTATTATTATTATTATTATTATTATTATTATTATTATTATTACCTTTATTATTATTATTTTTATTATTTTTATTATTATTATTGTTATTTTTATTATTATGAGTGTTAATAATTGGTGTATTTTTTTTAATGGTGTTGACGTCAATGCTGTTAAATGTTGTTGCTGTATTTTTGCATTTATTTTTATCATTTTTTTATTTTTATTTTTCATTTTATTATTATTTTTTGTTGTCAGAGATGTATTATAATTGAAGAGATTGATGTTTTGTCCTGATAATACCGTATTGTTGATTTTATTTATTTACTTATTTATTGTTAATTACGTTAATGTTTATTTTGTATATTTACTAATGTTTACTTAATGTTTATTTACTTATTTATTGTTAATTACGTTAATGTTTATTTTGATAATGTTGTTGTTATTGTTGAGTTTTAGCATTTTTTTTGCCTGAAAATTGAAATTTTTCTAGCACAGTACAAATCGCTTCTGAGACCCAAAAAACTCGATTTTTCGGTGTTTTTAGGCTAAATTTGGGATATAAACGGGTATCGAAGATGCATGCACAAATCGACTTTTTGGGCCAAAAAAACGTGTTTTAGCATTTTTTTTTTCCTGAAAATTGAAATTTTTCTAGCACAGTGTAAACATGTACAAATCGCTTCTGAGACCCAAAAAACTCGATTTTTCGGTGTTTTTAGGCTAAATTTGGGATATAAACGGGTATCGAAGATGCATGCACAAATCGACTTTTTGGGCCCAAAAAAACGTGTTTTAGCCTTTTTTTTGCCTGAAAATTGAAATTTTTCTAGCACAGTACAAATCGCTTCTGAGACCCAAAAAACTCGATTTTTCGGTGTTTTTAGGCTAAATTTGGGATATAAACGGGTATCGAAGATGCATGCACAAATCGACTTTTTGGCCCAAAAAACGTGTTTTAGCATTTTTTTTTGCCTGAAAATTGAAATTTTTCTAGCACAGTG